>QANT01001948.1:0-29182 GCA_003254885.1 Purshia tridentata | reverse complement strand
AAACCATAACATAAAAGCCGACAAACCTGAGCCGATCAATTGATTGGTACAATTGAAATGTATTTACAAATCAGAGATCAATGGTTCGTTTGACACAGTTAAATTCCATAATTAATTATAAGATAATATGATAATATTAATTATGATATATAATATAATATAATATTATAATATTAAGGTAATATACATTTATAATAATACTAGGATAATATTAAGATTTACATATCATTAATTTTAGGATAATATTACATATTTTTTAAATAAAAAACATCTGTATAATATTTTTGGACCTTAGTCAAAAATAAAGAAGTATTAAGGTATTAGTCTAAGAGAGGAGAAAAAAATGGACCGGCCTATAAATCACCCGATCAACAAATTTATCCACGTACACTTGTTTTTCCAGCGATGGGCATTCTTCACGTCTTTGGCTAACTTGAAAGCTATGACAATTGGCAGTGTCAAGATACGGTTTAGATGGGGGGACCATAACTATGAAGTTTGCATGCACTTTTTTTCTTCTTTTTTGTTTTATCATTATCCGTGCAGTTGGTTTAATTATAAGGGACGACTTATAACATAAGGTGACAGATCCTAATGACCTCAAATTAACAAAAAAGTTTCACTTCCCTCGTGGGCTTGCAAGGGACGTGTAAAATTGATGTTTCATGCATGATATCAAAAATTAAAAGCTCTAAACCCAGATTTTCCATAAAAATATATCACAGGATCACCTAGATCAAGCTTGAATTCTTCTATACATGCATAAAATATATATATGATCATCGATCTTGCATACTGTTCATTATAACTGCCACAATTGAGAGAAGAGAGTAGATTACAAAATAATTAATTTTCATATTATAAAGAAGAGTATTTCTGATAAATGATTTTAAAATACTATAGGTATAAAATTGGTTAATTATTTAAAATTCAACTTGTTATATCTCCAATTCTCCACCCTTGATATATGGGGGAAGAGGGATCGATGCGTAGTCTAAAGCAGCCTAGCCTATAGAGTATAGACTCTTGAATTATAATTAATTCCCTCACAGATCGATGAGCTAGCATATGCATGCATATATGGCTCGATCTTGAACTTATCAGCTTAATTATATATGTTTCAATTACTCTTTTCTTTTTCTTTTTTGTTAATTTTATTATTTGTATATGTACTTGCAGGATCTATCTTCCCATAATATCAAGTTATCAGCAAGTTGCATGTGCAATTTTCATAACAGTGGCGTGAAAAAGCAATACGTACACATGCATCTGTAAATTAAAATATACACATTTTAGTCTGTAAAGTGTAAAGTACTTACTCTCTCTCTCTCAAATCCGATCAATATCACTATTGCATTCAATTCAATCCCTTTGAAAACATTAATTATATATCCTTACCCCAAATGAAAAGTGAAAACAACCCAAGCCCACCCACAGTATAACCTGCCTCATTTTGTATATAAATACTTACACAAGTACGACTTCAGACGATATCGAAACTAAATATTATATCTTAAAAGCCTCATCACAAATACCTGCATGATCATATTATTATCTGACATTATGGTAATAATTTTGTCTTCTTTAGATAGTGTTACAATATTTTTAATTGGTTGTCGATATCTCTCTTTAATTTACTAAAATTTTATCATCATGCATCAAGCTAACAATTAATATCTCTCTTTTGTATGCGTAGAATCAAGAACAAGCTGGGCTTCGAAAGGCAATCTCTGATGTGTCAACTGAAATAGTCAAGTATAGGAGGGAATTGGATCATATAAGTAGTACCAATAATACTAAGTACAATATTACCAAAATTGGTGAAGTAGGGGAACTGAAGCAAGCAGAATGCGAATGCTGTGGGCTGAAAGAGGAATGCACTCCAGCCTATATCAGTGAAGTTGAGGACTCCTTTTCAGGGAATTGGGTTTGTGGGCTTTGTTCAGAAGCTGTGAAAGAGATTATAACAAGATCATCATCATCATCATCAGCTCGAAAAACACTAGGCATGGCGGAAGCTGTGAGGAGTCACAGGGAGATTTGCCAGGAATTCAACAACACCAGGCTCAATCCTAAGCTGTCGTTAACCTCAGCCATGAGGAATATAGCAAAAAGAAGCTCCCTTAATAGAACTACTTCTGACAATCCACCATTAATGCTGGCAACTAAGCAGCTTGCTCGAAGGCGTAGTTATTGATACTAACTAGTTATTGCTAGTAGTTTTTATGTTTCCAACGAAGAGGTCACAAGTTCCACTCTTCCATGCATTTCCCAAATCTATAAAAAAGAAAAGAAAAGAAGAAGTAGCTATTTATCTCAGCAAATATATATAATGGCAATTGGCGTGCATGAAATATATATCGAATGTATTGCAATTTATGAGTTACATGTTTGCATTTACATGCATTGATTTAATTTGGATTGACCTACTTCGCTAGCATTAGTCTGATATGGTGGTTTCATAATTGTTAAATTTTAGAAATTTCAGTTTATCTCTGTCAAAGAAACATTTATCGGTTTGACTTCTTTCAGTGTCTAGTTTATATAGCTTTGAAAATTATTTTCTGTTTTGTATTAATTTCGGAATCTTATAAATATTTATAATTATTTATTCTTCTTGAATTTGTATACATCTACTAATCAAATAATTTATGGCAAATGATATTTTTGGTCCTGTAATTTTATGAAATTTCTACTTTACAGTCTTTACTCTAATATTTTCTATTTTTGCAATTCAATCATATATTTTCAATATGATAGCACTCCAACCTTGTTTAAATTGCTGATAGAAAACCCGACCTGCTTCGCATGTGACTAGTGGCATTTCAGACATTTCATTTTCCGCCATTGAAATCAGTAACTAAGCTTTATTTTTGGGCTTAGGATAGAGTAAAAGCAGCTAGCTTAGCCCAAAGTAGTAATGGGCTAAAACTAGCTTATCCCAGAGTAGTAATGGGCTGAAGCCCGAATGTGAAAACTCCGTCCTCCATGGGAAAAAAAAAAAAGTGAACCGAAAAAGGACCAGTTGGGCGGTGGGATCAATATAGACTGAGCGCAATAATTGCAAAATGGTCCTCAACTGAACCCTAATATCGAAGTCCCTGTGCATTTCAACCAATAAATTGAATTAAAACTAGCTAGTCATACTCCACAGTTCATAATTTTAGTTGGTGCAAAATCTCATATAGCACGTGAATTGCACACGTGCAATACCATCCACTTTAGGATTTCAAATCATGGACCACTCATTATTGAAAATTAAAAAAATTGCATGTTGCATGTGAATTTTAGACTTTTTGGTCAGAGCCTGATTGGGTGTCCATCTCCCAATTTAAAATGGGCGGGTCCATAATATGACAACGGCAGTTTTGTGTTAAAGCCCTTGTGAGATTTGTGCCCTACATTTGTGATCATGCTCAAAATGCGGAATACATGGGCCTCATCAACACAAATATTTTTTTTTAACAATAAAGTTATGTTTATACATTAACCATCTTATAAAGAATTTGTAACATATATGTATTGTTTTATAATCTGATCAATATTAAATATAGGTAGCATATGAAACATTTCTATATTTTGTTATTTTTACATAACTAATAGATTGCATATGCCTGTCGATCAAATATTTACTTTTCTTATAGGGAAGGGAGAGAGTTTGAATCAAGATGTGTAAAAAGAAGTTTTGTCCTTAGCCAATTAAGTCAATCTTAATTTATCAAACTTGATAATGAGCACGTTATTCAATATCGTTATGTTGATTTGAAGAAATCTAATCACCACAATCTTAGTAACTAGTTATTTATATTTTATATATATACTAATGTCAACTTTATTTATCAAATAATGTGTCAATATTTTATTTATTAATAATAAATAAATCTTTTTTTTTCAATACTTGTTTGCATAAATAATACATCATCATATTAATTGGAACAAATTTAATTCGTCAGTGTCACAGTGCTCTTATTTACAATTTTGTGCGTCTATGAAAGCGTATATATATATATTTTTTGGGGCTAGATTTGGCTAAGTGGCTCAATAACCCATGTTAGTCAAAATCATAGTGGACCCTTGCGCCCGACATTTGCAGTCCATAATACATTCGCGATTCGATATATATATCTATATATTGTTTACAAAAGAAAAGAATGAAAGAACACTCATAGAAGTGCAAGCAAAAGTTCTCAATAATAGTCATTAAATTAAACAAGCAATTAAAGTATAATTAAAGTTTTAGCTAAGTGAATGAACTAGGCCACTAACTAAGAACATGAAGCCCTACATATTTCAAAAGAGATTGAGACCCTTATTCAAGGGATATGGGTCGGCTAGCCTCCACGTCATGCAAACCTCAGTACTGATCGATTAATTAATCTGAAAAAAAGTAAGCATTTAAATAAATACATATATATGCGAGATCACAAAAGGTATATGTAATGGAAAGTGGTATATACTTATTAGTATAAGTACAAAAATGAAGCACTAAAACCTAGTTTTGGACTACAATATGCTCTTTACAGCATATTGGCATAAATGAACTTTTCAATACTAATATCTCCAAAGTCCAAAGTGAATTTTTAACTGAATAATCAACAATTAAATATCCATTTATTATAACATTAGATCACCAAAGATAAGAATATTCGATTATTATAATCACATCCACATGGTCACATCCAAGTAGTGGATGAGAGGAAGTAAGTAGATAATTGTTGAGTTTGATCGTATCTTATTTGTTTTCTTCTTCTTTTTTACATATAATTAAAGAAACGAATTGAACTCTATAATTATCTAGAAGCGAAGTCCTTCTGTCTGATCTCACTCTACCAGCCTAGCACTATACCATTTTTGCCCACTAACTTGCTCATTGTCATATGCCTAATGGCCTTTTTCCATGATCAGAAACATAGTGGAAATTGATCGAACACCCCCGCACAGCTAGGGTTTTAATTTTTAAAGAAACTCAAGGCTCTTAATTAGCGCGCTTGAGTTAGATCTAGTGGAAAATATCTAATACAATATAATATAATCCACTTTCTCTTTAATTGGTTATGTTATATAACTTATATGTAAATTAAATACCAGTCTAAATATAGTATTGCAGATCCATACGTTGAATCAGGATCTTTAATCAACTCACACACATTTAAGATTTAGATGTTAAATTTTAATTCTTGAATTGTGAACCTAACTTACGTTAAAAACTAAAAAAAATTAAAATACACGAACTACGTACTGATCATTTAACACGATTGCAGGTTCGTAGTAGAGAAAAATTCTGTAAAATACTGAATGGTAAAGTTAGGTTTTATGAGAAGTGGGGAAATAATGCACGAAAGGTACTGGTGGGCGTGAGAAAATGAAAGGAGTGTAAAACCCTAGAAAATGAAAAGCATGCCGGGCATGACAAAGACCAGACACTGTATATTCCTTCGAGAAAGAGAGTGTGGGTCCCCCCTGGAGAGCACACAGAGAGATGGGAAGAGATCGGAGAGAAGAAAAAGAGAGAGGTTTGTGCACGAGCACTGCCACTAAGCTAGTGTTGTTGTATGTGTAACGTAAAGCTACCCTACTTTTTCTTTTCAACTCATTCATTCTCTGCTTAGACTGCTTTGCTCTCTCTCTCTCTCTCCCGTCCCCTTTTTACTTTTTATCTAGACCCACTGTTCTCTTCTGTTCCTCTTTGCCTTCATTAATTTCCAACTCTCTCTATCTCTCTCTCTAAAAGTTTTCTTTTCTCTCTCTGCTGATCAGAAGGAGAATCCTAGATCAAAATAAAAGCTAGAGCAGTCCAAACAAAAGGGGTTCAAGAATATTGCTTTTTTTACATGCAGCTATAGGGGAAGAAGTAGTTCATCATCATCATCATCAGCTTCTAGCTCTACCTAGCTAGCTAGCTACCAAGTTTGCCCTTACTGCTGCACTACATCTACTTTCAATACCACTTATATGTATTATGTAAACACACAAAAGTAAGTTAGCTTGAAGAATAATTTTGATAATTGATTTGTCATAATTTGGTCTGACAATTTAAAGTAGTAATTTAGAAACAACCCATTAACCAATGACAACACATGCAAGTAGGTAGATATTGCAACAATGATTAGTGGAACTCCAACCAAGCTAGCATTTGAATGGATTTGAAGAAAAACAATTATTGTTCTTTCAAATGTACAGGTCTGTCATAAGATAGCTGGTGATGGGATCTGAATATAAGATAGCTGTCAAATTGTGTCTTAATTAACTTATACCAGAGCAGGAAATTAAACAACCTAACTTTCCCCATTATCACGAGAAAAAAGCATCCCATATATATAATGCTTGGGTTCTCAAGCTTGAGGACTAACCTTGTTCTCAAGCCCGCTAAAAATTATAATTCCGTCATGCCGGTTCAAGATCAAAACTATTCAATTTTTAGATCACATAATAAAGATCATTTCTGGAAAAAATTAACTCAATCGGAAATCGTTTGATTGTATAACAATTGTATAACTAAACGATTTCCGATTAAGTTGATTTTTTGTAAAGGTGATCTTTATTAAGTAATCAAAAAATTGTATGGTTCTGATTTTGAACCGGCACGGCTGAATTATGACTTTTAGCGGGTTTGAGGACAAAGTTGGTCCTCAAGCTTGAGGACCCAAGCATTTTTCTTTTGTTAATCTCTTATTTCTAGTAAATGTACTACAAAGAAGAACAGTTCAAGTTTGTTGTACAATAGCTTGTACATGGCTACCATAGCCATTTGATTTCTTTTTCTTTTATAGGAGCCCTTATTGGAGTCCGATTATGTTGCGGAGCTTAGAACGCGAGGAAAGTAGATGTCCATTGATCAACTAGACAAAATTTTGAAAGAAATTTTATACCCACCTCAAAATTGTAGAAAAACAAAGCACAAAATCCCATATCATCAGTTTAATTGGCTCAAATTTTTCTAATATTTTTACTTCGATCGATGTCTGCTCCACTCAAATTTTCAACGTATCGCTTGCAACCTATCTGTTTTGGTCCTTATCATTCCCCAGAGTTTTATTTTATTTATCGAAAAAATAAGAAAACGCATAAATGGATATATATTATATATGATCGAGTTTGGGATAGTGTTCAACGGTTACTAACCCTTGTCATTATGGCGCGAGTCAGTCAGTCAAAAGAGCAGTTTGGTAAGAGAGAAATATAACCCGACAAAATCAGAGGCTTTTTCCCAACATCTGTCCCTGTTTCCCTTTCAACCGTTCGTGTTCAAACATCATTCTAAAGAAAGTCAAGGTGCCTTTTCGTAATTAACCCCAACTTTCTTACCAACTTTTCCATTCCTTTAATTCCCCCATCTATTTAAACACACTCAAATCACCCACTCTCTCTCACAGATACTAACCTCTTCAATAGTTTCAAATCCCTCTCCATTTCTCTGCCTACCTCCTCTTTCAATCCACGCTTCATAGCTACATATCTTCATCACCTTTCAAGTGGCAAAGCCCTAATTATGAGTTTTAATTAGGTACGTTGTAGACATTTTAACCTAACATTTTTATTCATTTAATTTTATTTTTGATCCCTCTAATGGGTATTCATTATATCATTTTGTTTGTTCTAATTTTGTATGTGTATAAAGTACTTGGATTGATTATAAATTCATGAAAATCAATATGGTACGTTAATTCTCATGAATTTTTCCGTGCTATATGTTGAATAACAAGTAGTATATATTTCTCTAATTTCAGTGCTTTTTACGTGGATGCTACAAAAGTTGAGGTGGAGATCGATGATCATGGCCAAGAGAAGAGTACCTCATCAAACATATCTCATCTCGTTGATGTTCATCTTCTTACTCTTTCGCTCAAATATTTGTGCTTTTGATGGTGATGAACTTGAGCTTCTCTTATCCTTCAAAGCTTCCATCAACGACCCTTTACGCTTCCTCTCCAACTGGAACGCTACAGCCAACAACAATGTATGCAACTGGCACGGCATCATCTGCAAAAACGACAAGTCGTGGTCGCAGCACATCGCAGCCATCAACCTCTCGGGAACAAACATCTCCGGCAAACTATCCTCCTCACTCTTCCACTTGTCCCACGTGGAAATCATCGACCTCTCCAACAATCAAATCTCAGGCCAAATTCCAAACGACACGTTCAGTGCTGCCGCTAATTCGCTTCGGCATCTCAATATCAGCAACAACAACTTAACAGGCACGCTTCCACGTGGCTCAGTTCCCAGCCTGGAGATTTTGGACCTGTCCAACAACATGATTTCGGGGACAATCCCAAACGACGTCGGATTGTTTTGGAGCCTGAAGTTCCTTGACCTCGGCGGCAATGTGTTGTTTGGCGAAATCCCAAGTTCCATATCAAACATGTCCAGCTTGCAGTACTTGACCTTGGCTTCGAACCAACTGATGGGCCCAATTCCGGTTCAATTGGGCCGACTGAAGAGCCTGAAGTGGATTTATTTGGGGTACAACAATCTCTCCGGCGAAATCCCAAACGAGATCGGAGATATTGTCTCTTTGAATCATCTCGACCTCGTTTACAACAATCTCACCGGCCAAATCCCACTCTCTCTCGGCAACCTCACTCAGCTTCAGTACTTATTTCTGTACGGAAACAAGCTCACGGGTCCGATTCCTCGGTCCATTTTCGGTCTCCGAAATCTCGCTTCTTTGGATCTCAGCGCTAATTCGCTTTCGGGCGAGATTCCTGAGCTTGTTGTTCAACTCCAAAAATTGGAGATCCTTCACCTTTTCTCCAACAATTTTTCGGGGAAAATTCCCAACGCTTTGTCTTCTCTACCTCGGCTTCAAGTTCTTCAGTTGTGGTCGAACGAATTCTCGGGTGAGATTCCGAAATATCTTGGAAAGCGAAACAATTTGACCGTGTTAGACCTCTCCACGAACCATCTCACCGGAAAAGTACCCGAAACTCTATGCGACTCGGGCCGCCTTTTCAAGCTCATCCTCTTCTCCAACTCTCTGCAAGGCGAAATCCCACAAACTTTGACTTCTTGCAAGAGCTTGCGCCGAGTTCGGCTTCAAAACAACCGGTTTTCCGGGGAAATAT
Source organism: Purshia tridentata (assembly GCA_003254885.1). Classification (NCBI taxonomy): domain Eukaryota; kingdom Viridiplantae; phylum Streptophyta; class Magnoliopsida; order Rosales; family Rosaceae; genus Purshia; species Purshia tridentata. The sequence continues at coordinate 20,117 of QANT01001948.1, read as the reverse complement.
CGTCCGAATTCACGAAATTGCCTCTTGTCTACTTCTTGGATGTGTCGGGGAACAATCTCTCCGGAAGAATCGATGGCAAAGAGTGGAACATGCCTTCACTTCAAATGCTGAATATGGCGAGTAATGGATTTTTCGGGAGCTTACCGGAGTCGTTTGGCAGCAATAAGCTCGAGAACTTGGACTTGTCCGAAAACGAGTTCTCGGGTAGTATCCCGTTGGGTTTTCGGAACTTATCAGAGCTAATGGAATTAAAGCTTTCTTACAACAAGCTCTCTGGCTATATCCCTCAAGAATTGTCTTCGTGTGCGAAGCTTGTGAGTCTAGACCTCAGCCACAACCAGCTCAGCGGCCCAATTCCCATCAGTCTCTCAGACATGCCGGTGCTCGGACAGCTGGACTTGTCAGAAAACCAATTGTCCGGCGATATTCCGTGGAATTTAGGCAAAACAGTGTCACTTGTTCAAGTGAATATTTCTCATAACAAACTCCACGGAACTTTGCCAGTAACCGGAGCGTTTCTTGCAATAAACGCGAGCGCCGTGGCCGGGAACGACCTCTGTGGCAGCGATGCCACGAGTGGTCTGCCGCCATGCAGCAGGAGCTTGAAAAGCAACCCCAGCTGGTGGTTTGTTCTCACTTGTGTTGTTGCTGCACTAGCGGCTTTTGTGGTAGCGAGCTTGGCCATTGTATTAATTCGAAGGAGGCGAAAGGATTTGGAGCTAAAAACAGTGGAGAGTGAAGATGGGATCTGGGAACTCCAATTCTTTGATCCAAAGGTTTCAAGATCAGTCACAATTCACGATATTTTATCTGCAGCCAAACAAAGCAATGTGATTGCAATGGGCAAAACGGGAATTTCATATAAAGGAGAGTCGGTGCTAAATGGTATGCACTTTGTGGTGAAAGAGGATGCTGTGAATTCAATTCCAGGGAGCATTTGGTCTGAGATGGTTGAGTTGGGGAAGCTTCGGCACCCGAACATTGTGCGATTGATCGGGGTTTGTTGCCATTCCGAAAAGGGTGGATATGTTCTCTACGAGTATTGTGAAGGGAAGGTGTTAAGTGAAATTTTAAGGAATTTAAGTTGGGACCGAAGGCGGAAAATCGCCGTTGGGATTGCAAGAGCTCTGCGCTTCTTGCATTCCTTTTGCTCGCCAAATATTATCGCCGGCCGTGTGTCGCCGGAGAAAGTCATCGTTGATTCAAAAGAAGAACCACGTCTCCGATTAAGTCTCCCAGGACTCGTTCGTACAGACTCCAAAGGATTCATTTCCTCTGCGTACATTGCTCCAGGTATGTACTTAATTGGACTAATTAATATATATTCATGCAAGCATGACATATTACGTAAATGAGTCTCAATTTTATTTAAAAATCTGGTCTAAATTTTATTCTTTTTAATTTGTAGAAGCTAAAGAAAGCAAGGGCATAACAGAAAAGAGTGATATCTATGGATATGGCCTCGTCCTGATCGAATTGCTGACGGGAAAAAGTCCCGGCGACACAGAATTTGGCGTGCACGAGAGCATTGTTGAGTGGGCTCGGTACTGCTACTCGGACTGCCATCTTGACATGTGGACCGACCCGACTATTAGAGGACACGTGTCGAACAATCAGGACGAGATTGTGGAAATCATGAACTTAGCCCTTCACTGCACTGCTATAGACCCCTCGGCTAGACCATGTGCCAATCAAATATACAAAACCCTAGACTCTATTATGAAGACGACTTCTTGTGTTTCAAGCCTAAAAGTTCCTCCAGCTTTTTAATTTTCCCCAAGGATTTTTGTTCAAGTTTTCCTTCTTTTTGATAATTTTTCTTGGTTTATTATAGGGTAATGTACGTGTTAGTTAATTAATTACCACCTTTTGTTGTATTTTGTAACGTAAGGTGTTAATTAATTGTTAAAAACTAGCTAGTTCTCAAATGTTTTGTTTAATTGAATGTATGTTTGACATACTAATGAGTGTAAAAGTGTAGATATATAAAGTAAGAGGATCGATGTACGTTAGTTTATATTATATATTTTTTGGGCCATATATAACTGCAAGTATTATGATTTAATCGATCCCTTTTCTCTCTTCTAGCTACAAGCATGCATGGTGTCTTTTCTTTAGAATACCTTACACATCATCATGTCACTACTTTTATTAACATCTTATTTTGATTGGAAAAGTAATTAAGAGTAGATTTTGATGGTTGAGTTCGGAAGAGAAAGAATATAGGACACCATTAAACAAAGTGGGGTCATTCCCCTTAGTCTAAAAAGGAAGAGCATCAAATAATTAGAGGACAGAAATAAACCTTCTAAACGCATGCGTAATGCACATGTACAGTATATATCTCTCGTACATAGAGATGAGTCCACCTATATATATATATACAGATATATTGCTGATTTGTATGTTATATATGTGCATGTTATCTGATACGTTATGTACTGTTAAATTTTCCATCATAGTGTTACATATATATATATATATGTTGAAATTGGAGATTGGATTAGGATATAAGTGCATGAAGAAAGCTATATATATATATATATGATCCAGGAAACAAGCACAAACAAAGGTGCCAGCATGTATAATAAGTAGACGTATTGGCGACTCTTGGATTCATACGAATTTATCTTCTTCATCCTAATTTATAGAGTATGAATTCTTAGATTTGTGTACATTAATGTATGCACTTCACAAAGGGTTGAATTTTGATCTAGGAATTAGTTAGGATGCACCATGTGACTCTTTTCCCAAGAATTACTATATATTATTGTCGATATATGGACAGGATCGAAGAGAAAATATAGCGGCATACTGAATGGTCATAATCAGTGAGTTAGGTCAAAGAACTAGCAAACATATGATCGGTACTGTTCATGCATTTTGCAGGGGACAAACTGTACTAATATATATATATCTCTGATATTCCCCTCAATGATATTTTTTGTCCCATTGTCGGACAGTCTTTTACATTTGAAAGAAGCCAACAATATTTACAACCATTACAATCACAAAGTTGAATGTAAAAGCTCATCACGTTAGACAGTGAAAATGGAAGTAAACCCTTTTTAGCTTTATATTCTCTCACACTTTAATCTCTCCCCCTCTACCTTTCCTTGAATTGAAACAATGGTCAAAGGGTTTTACAATCTCAAGAATTCCAGCTAATATATTACAGAGACTTTATTTCCCACAGTTCTAAGGATCAGAAATTATAAAAAAAATTTACATTTCAAAGCAGCTAGCTAGCTAGGTAAGGAAATTAAATTAATGAATATATTAGAGAGACTTTCTTCTTGGACACTCCTTAATAATTAGCTTTATTGGTTCATATATAAAACAAGCTTGAAATGATTGCTAGAATTTTCTCTTATATATCTTTCTTTTCACGTTAAACATATTAATTGCAATTATTGTCACTGGGGCTGCACTTATATCCTGCATGTGCATGTGTTTAATTAACTACTAACACAAGCATGTTGTTGAATTGGTTATCAAAATCAAATATGTTTAGATGGGGCTGTTTCCGACCAGGTGATATCATGAGGCAGCATGCAATCTTAATTCTTATATATGACGTACATTAATTACTTTCCTTCTACGTTGTAATTATGATGCTTAATTGAATACAGGTTTATTTAAGTAATTAACTCTTATTGGTTAGATTGATAGCTCTAAGCAATAATGAAAGTGTGACAAGAATCCTTTTCTTTTAATTGTACGTAGAGCTCTATGAGACTATGATCATGAGCATTTACTCATGATAAGGCCGGGGGCTATAAAATAGTTAGAAGATTCCATGTCTAAAGATAAGTCTAAACACATAAATTTAAAGAAGCTGACATTTTTAGGAGCAAACCTAGCCAGCTCAGTTTTGCTGGCATGCACGGATCGATATGATATCAATCGATCCATTATATATATATTTGAAGGCTCTTTCAATTCTTACAATATATATTTCTTAAAAGCCTCAAGATTTCAATGATGTTAATTCTTGGAGACCATGCAAAAGGCTCTTTGGCCCTCTTTTCTTTCCATTCAAAAAGCTCCTTTTTCCTCTTCTTGTGTTTACATGGCATGCATTTTACTTCTCCCTTTTGGTTTACTTTGTAGATAAAAAAAAAAACTTTTTTGCGTGTTATCGATTTAAGACAGGTGTGTTTTGTTTACGATTTTTTATATATAGTAATAATCATTGGATACACGTGTCTCGATCCCATATATATACTGTATAGATCGCATATCACAGTAACAACGTTCCCACTAATTAATTAAACACAGCACTTCAATTCTCACAAGCGCAACAGATTACACACTTTTTTGCTTCTATATGGCTGGTTAATAGAAGTTTCAAAGTGGTAACACACAAAAAAATAAAAATAAAAAGTCTCACAAGCACTACAAATTAAGGGGAAAATTTATTATCGTACTGATCATCATGACTTCATGAGTAATCTACAGTGACAATTCTCTTAGTATGACTAGGGCATTCCATATATTAATTGGTTGACAAAAATAAATAAAAATACTTATGAATTTATAAAAGTATTTTTAATGCATAAACTACTTAGAATTTATATACTTCTTAACATAAGCGTTTTTTGTAAGAACCCTACTAAATAAAAATGCTTTTAAAAAACAGCATCATACGAATCCTAAATAATGTATCAAGATTTTATACCATGACCCAGTTTTAAGAGATGCAAAAACGAAAGTGTATTGGGTCACTTTTGTAACTAATAATATGTCCTTGCATGATTTGATCAATGAATATATATGTCGATTTCTTTTTCAATTTGGAATCTTGTAGTCTAATCTTTCATGCACATACTATCGATCGATTGCCTCTTTAGAGATCCATCATAGGCTATAAAAGTATATTCTGATTGAAGCTAGCATCAAGGATTCGACAACTTTAAAATTAATGGTGGGGTAAGAGATTGATTATCTGATTACGTAAATAAGAAGCTTAAATAATGTGAGAGAATAAAGACTTGGCAGAAATGATTACCAATTAAACTATATCATCATAATAACTAAAGAGATTAATTGAAGAAGGAGCAAAATCTCATATGGATCTATATCAACAGTTGCGCATTACTCGTTGATTGTATTCACTTTTTCTTTCTTCTGTTTTTTTTTTCTTTGTTTTGTTGAAACATTCTATTACAATCAATGTAACGTGATATCCTTATTAATTAATTAGCTCAGTATATCTGTTCCTTCGTCCTGATTCATTTCTATCGATCTTCAGAAAAAAAAAATATTGATTTTCAAAGATTGCCAAGGAGAACTCTTATTGAACAATTCTTGAGATAATAATTGGCAATTTGAAAGGAACCCTGTTCTCACTGTTTAATCAGGAACTGAGGTTCTTAACAATTCTTCAAGTATATATACACAATCAAGTTGACACGAAAATAATAAAAGAACCAAAAAAAGGAAAAAAAAAAAAAGAAGAAGAAAAAGAGAGATCAGCTTTTGTCCACTAGTATTGGGCTGATACTTGAAATGACAATGGTCCTGAATGTTGCCTTTTGAAAGGGAGAGTACTGAAAGTTGGTATTAAATCTATAAAGTAGAGTGGATGACTAGCATTATAGGTTTTTCATAAATTTGAGTGAGACAAGAGCATAGAGGGATGGCCTGAGTCAGGGAAATTCTCATAAATGAAATGCCATCATCTTCAACAAATAAGTGCTTGTCCCACAGTGAAAACATAAAAGCACTCAGAGTACAGTGCTTATATGACCTCCAGGATTTACAAAGCTAATATGAGTAGAAAAGGCAGAACAGAAGCATTATGATTCATAAATAAGCATACAGTAAGATACAGAGAGTAGGATAACAAAAAAAATTGGGCCCAATATGCCTTTTAATGCACGTATATGCTCATAACTGTTTCAGGGTACTTTGCGCTTTCCTCATACTCAAGAGAAGAAAAAGAAGAGGCTTTCCTAACTTAGTTTATCTTTCTAAATCCTATATCTTCTGTTCAAAGTTTTAGACAAATGACCAGTTGATGAACATGAAGCAGATGCAGTGAGCAGTTTCTTCTTCATTCAACACCTTCCATGCCACTGCTCTCTCATAGGAGACTGGTCTTCCCATGCTTGACATGCATATACCACCTTGAAGACACATAAAACCCTGCCCCACCACAGAGGAAAATAATGTTAATCACCCATTTCAAAAGGAAGAAAGTTAAAGTCATCAGCTGAACTTAACACTCTGCTCTAAGCAAACACACTTGAATGGTATAGGGAAAAACCAAAACATGTTTTTTTTTGGCATAACATGAGTGAAAATTTTTTTGTTTGCCAAGATGACACCTTCTTTAATGTTTTTTCTTCATCTTTAGATGGACTTCAAAGTACCATACCTGCTGCATAATTTGCGGGAACTCGGAGCATAGGGTCTTCCTTCCATTGTCATCAAAAATCTTTTCCAGTGTAATGTCTTGAAGTGCAACTAGGGTCGTCTCAAGCATGTCAAGGCCGGCCTGGTTTGCGAATGTAAAAACTGGCAATGCCTGCATAAATTGTGAAAATAGATTATGGGAAGTGAAAAGATGCAAAAGTATTTCATAATTACAGAGGGACTCTGGATTATCAGACTATTTATAACTAACTTGGATTTAAACACTAAATGTCTGGTATCTACAAGACAACAGCTGAGTAAGCATAAGAGATAGTCACAAGAAGAATTGAAATCAAATTAGCTCAGACAAGCAATAAAGTGTTCTTAGTTTTAAATTTGTAAAAATCTTACGTTATTTTATTAGAACAGAATAGAAACCTAGGCTGCAAAAGGAATATTTCAGAACAAAAAAATATATATACCTTCAAAGAGCAGCATAAGACTGCATCCGAGTGATGCCAAAGGGATTTGAGAATGGACTCACTTTCTTCAGCTTTTAGTAGTTCTACCCCCAGATAGCACCTGAAAGATCAAGAATTAACATATAGCTTTCACTTCTTTTGTTCAATTTTAGGTGGAAAAACTGATTACAGGATTTAGCAACAAGTTTCCTACACAATTCTTGGCCTTCAGCCTCACTACCAGACATTAGGTCTGTAATATAAGATTTAGTCCTATCTAACCAATTTGCCTAGTTACATACCTATAACTCTGACAGATCCAAGCAGCAAGTGTCTGTGCTTCAGGAGTGCCAGGTGGTGGACGGAAACCAGGATGAGAACCAAAACGAGAAGGGGAGAGGGCCAGTGCCACCCTCTGCACTGATGCTATAATACTGCGGACATATTGCCGAGCCATGGATGCTACATTTTCTTGCATGTGAATCTCACATGCAAATTGGAATGCTATAGTCATCACAGATTTTGTATTCCCACAATGACCAGAATTATCACCAGATGCTCTGGTTCCTGCAGGTCCAACTTCAAGAGCAGAGGCAAGATCAAGCGTACGGTTTGGACTAGGGGCATCCTGCACAATAATTTAAGCATATAAGCCCTAATAAAAACATCATACAAAAAGGAGGGGAAAAAATCATAAGGGAGTTTTATAATATAGCATACAAGATGAATGATTACCATCCGTGAATCTAGAGGAATGATGCGGAAACCAGAAGGTAGAATTGGAGCATCATCAGAAAAAGAGGCATCAATGGGACCAAAGATGAGTTCAGCACAGGTGCCAACGACATTCTCATCCACTCCACTACACAGCTGGAATTCAAAGAAAGCAGAAACAACAAAAATCAATGACTATACTTTTACCAAGACAAGTAAAACTAACTTTCTTAGGTAGAAGGGATATATATTTACTATCTAGAGAATGATAGTATACGGTAACATCAGAAAATGCAAGCACATTATGTTGAAAATCAAATGAAAAAGAAAAAATGTACTTACTTGCAAGAGGAAAATGTCAGCAGGCATAATCATATCCTCCCGATAGTGGCCCATATTTTCTATCTTAATGACCTCCATGAACTGTTTACATATAACCAAAACATATCAATATTCAGACAGCAAATTTCTATGCTAAATGGAAAATAGGTACTACATTAGTGATAGAATGGCCTTCTACATTGTACAAGGTAATTAACTACCGAATACCTACCTCTTCATGCTCAATTGTGTGAGCTAGTGGAAGAATAACCTGATCCCCAAAATTTCCGGCTCGAGACCCTAGTATGCCACAGGGACCAGCTTTAATAGCAGCAGCTGAATAAGCATCAATACTTCTGTCTGCCCACTCTGACCGGTGTTCTCTCAAGAACCTAAGGAGTATGGCTGGAGGCACATTCTACAGGAATAAGGGGAAAACAGACGAGTTATTAGAAAATTTTGTGAAGATGATTAATTAAAGAGAAAGAGAACAAGAACCATATTGTTTTATCTTCTTCTAAATTAAGCATGTATTCTGATGTTGGATTGTTGTAAAGAAGGTTTGGAGGAGCCAAACAATGAATATAATGTCAGCGTAATGTAGAAGAATCACTTTCCAATTAAGTTGCTGCTTCCTAGGGATTATTTTAACTTAATTTTGTCCGTTATCATCAGCAACACATTGGAAATCCTTACTTGGAGTAACATGGATGCTTTGGCACATAACACTGCACTGCTCATAGATGGAACTCCATTGGCATAAAGATTTGCACCCATCATCTTGCCCGGAGACGAGTTCACCATAAGGGTAACATCATCAACACCATCACTTTGTATAATAGACCATCCCTCATCTGTAAACCCATTAACTGCTTCATTGAAACCCCTGTATTATAAAATTTGTAAGATTCCCATAGGTAAAATTTGATCAACCATTCCAAGAAACAAGCTTGAGATTTTAATCATAAACACACTTGCTCAATCTCTGACTAAGAGCACGAAGAGCTGCAGGCCTTCTCCCCCAACCAGTGGCATTTGGCTGAGAAACTTCTTGAGAAATCTGCCTCAAATTGCGTAAAGCCTGAATGAAGAAAGAAGACAATAAGTCTACATTAGAGCATCATTCCTTTGAATAATATTGTTAGCTCATTTCTACTGTTCTATAGATATCAGACAGGAGAAACAGTCATACCGCCATCGTTGTCTTTTGAGCAAGAAGTGTCGATGACTCATAGAGTGGGCGCAAGACTTCAGGTACACTCCAAGGCTAGTTTTAAGCAACCAAACAAGTCAAAACTATGATCAATCAAGCCGGGGAATGACTTTGCTTCAAAATATAAATCAAGAAAGTCTTGCATACCTCTAAGTCCACATGATCAACAATATGAATTATTGACCCACCACCTTCACAAGGTCTAATCAAATACCCACTTGGCAGCATTTCTGCTCTCACAAAATTCTGCACTGGTGGCATACTCGGACCATTCTGAGTGTTGTTAAGTGATCTTTCACAGACCTACCATGAATTACACAGCATGACACCAAATTAGAGGCACTTGCAGTGAACAACAGCATATATATCACCAAATTTTGGTGCTTGTATCACAAAATTCATGAGTCACATACCACAAGACTACCATCTTCCAGAACAGAAGTGTAGCGCAGCAACCAGAAGTCACGAGCTGGTGCCAAAGTTGTGGGTGCATAGAGCTAAGAGACAAAGTTCCAAAATTTGTTAAGCATGTCCACCAATTATGAAAAAAAAAAAAACACAAAATAGAGATTAGAGAGCACTCTACCTGCATGTAAAGAAGTTCAATGGTTCCACCATTTCCAGTGGACAACACATTTAGCACATCCACAGACCGGCAATGGCGGAACCATGAAGTTCGATCTTTAAGGATTTCAGCAACCTGTATACAACAACACCATTAATTAAAGTTTTGTAAAACTCCAACAAGATTAATAATTTAGTACGTTAATTGCCAGAGAAAGTGGACAAGGACTTACTCTTGTAGGCTCTAGACCCACAAGGCCGCATGCACGGGCTGCCACACCAGTGCAACCGTGAGAAATTGCGACGATTCCAATGGAATCCGGACCAGGCTGTGCAGTTCAAACAAAAGAGAATACACAATAAGAAATGGAATTTAGTAACATTACCATCTCTAAAATTAGCAAACCAAAATTAACAATGCACCTCAGAAGAAACCATAAGGGAAGGAAATAATTTAACAAAACCATGCTGCTTGAACGTTGCTTCTTTTAAAAAATAAATAAATAAAAAAGAATAATAATTAATTCCTTAATTAATTTTCTAATTTTATTTTAAAAAATGGATAGTTTTACTTTTTGCTACGTACCAAGAAAATTGGAAGTTGAAAAAGATAAATCAAAAAAGAAGTAAAATTTAATACCAGAGCACTTTCAATTTTAAAAGCCTGCAGCTTTCTGAAAAATATACTTATAAAAAATTAAAAGAGCGCAGAAAATATTCTATTTGCTTCATTTAAGAAAGAATAAAATGAATGGGGGGACCCAAAAGGTAAAAGCAACATTGGTCTGTCCAAAAATTTAGATGAGGTGGTTTGAATGTTGCTTAGAAGGTTAGCAAAGTCATGTAGCTTGTAAAAATTTCTTCATAATCGCAAAAGAGATATTGGAGCATAAATGTTATAATACAAGACATTAAATAATGACAGGCAAAAGAGAAGTTTATACCTTCATCCCAGGCATTTGGACCCACTCCACAGCAGTTCCAGTGGCCTTTGAAAGAAACTCTGCTAAAGTTTCCTCTGCAATGGACAAAAGTCTAGAAAACAAACAAAGAACAATCAATCGATCTAATTACTCATAATAATAAAAGAATATAACAATAGCAACAACAAGAACGAGGACAAGTAATTGTGAAGCACAAAAAAGAGTGAAAAAGACTCAACAAGGTGAAGTAAGAATCAAATCCAGTACTTACCCTGCAGGGCTGGCATCCCTTGGTGGATGCTGAGGAGTCAAATGGTGTTGACCACTTGTCACCACCGATTCACAGCTTGTGTCTGTGGTGGCCAGAGTAGCCTGCAACACAAAAATGAAAAAAATCTCAAAAACCAAAATCTAGAAAACCATGAAAATATAAAATACTTCATATATAATAAGTTGCTAATTGTTCTACAAACCCATATCCCTTTTTAAAAAATTAAAGCTTTTTCTAGATTGATATAAGCTCAAATCCCATGTGAGCAGCCCAAAATTAAATTTTTCTGAAGATGAAAGAAATTACATTTTGAGTCTGTTGGCGGAAATAGCTGTTCTCATAGACCAGCTGAGAGACTTGCTTTTGCAACCTGTCGTTCTCCTCCATCAGAAGCTTATTCATAGCCGTCAGCTTTCGATTCACCGTTTGCAATCTCGAAGCCTCTTTCCTCTGCTTCTCTCGACATCTGCAATAAATTACACCCAGAAGAAAAAATATTAAACCAACCCACAAATTGTTTCCCCACGAGAAAAAAGAAAAAGAAAAAAGAAATAAATTAAGCAACCCAAATGGGGATTTTGGGTACTAATTAATTATTAAGTACCTGCGGTTCTGAAACCAGACTTTGATCTGCTTGGGCTCGATGTTGGAGAGAATGGGGCACTCACGAATGAGCTGCTGGCGGCGCATGGAACTGGGTTTTGGGCAATCGTGGTAGAGCCTCTCCAAGGCCTCCACTTGCTCCGGCGTGTACCGAACGTACTTGCCATTGTCCATTTGCATCTTCATCCCTCCGTCTTTGCAAGCCGATGACGTCACCGCCATCATACCCTCCTCCCCCTCACTATATTGCATGGGTGGATGGATCGATCTGTAAGCTCAACCATAAAAAAGGAGCAACAAATATTCAACAAATTCAAATTGAATATTGATCGAGTAATTAGACCCACTTACCGTTTCGGTTGGCTAAGAAGATTTTGTTGATGGTGCCCAGAAGCTAGGAAGTCGCTGAACGTGTTGTTTCATTAATTGATGGAGTAGCTACTGGCTATCTAGCTAGCTAGTTCATCACCATCGTTATGGCACCAACTTTGAGCTGCTTTCTTCAGATCTTCTGGTCCTTAATTTACAACCAATAACCCTCTTTGGCTCTGTGTTTAGAATTTGAGTATCAGGAGCTGCCTTTCTTGAAACCTCTCAATCATGCTATGAAACTTAAAAACTGACGTATGTATGAGCTCAAGAAGACTTGGTTGGGTACTGTCAAGTCAAGTCTGTCATACAGCTGAGAAACTTTGTAGATTTTTTACTATGCTAGGTATGATTTTATCATTATATATATATGACAGAGGAAATAAAGGAAAGGTTTTTAATGGTAAAGAAGAGTAAGATTGAAATATGGGTTAATTATAAAAGAAACCCCATAATACCAGACAGAGAAGAAGAAGAAGAATAACCGACCATATAATTTCTTGTTTTCACATCATTTTCTCTCTTTTGTTGTTGCTGTTGCTTTTGCTGCTGCCGCTGCTTTTCTTTCTTGCACTGGTTTGTTCGGCACTTTCCAACACTAAAACTCTGTCTCTGACTTTCTCTTTCTTTTTTTCTTTTTCTTTTTTCTCAATCTATCAGACTCTATTAGCTCGTCTCTGCAATATTAATCTGAAAGCATATATTAATGCCATCCACACTTTCATGCACGGCGCGTACGTAAGTTGTAAGGATTCTGCGCGACCTGGCTAGGTTGTCAGACGTAAATACCCTCCTGCACATACTCGCTCATCAATATTATCATCATCTGCATGGAGTCTAGGCATATATACCATGCATTCCGTCATGGTAAGCTGATTTGGATCCACCAAATTTCGATGCCAAAATGAAGTCAAAAATATATAATGGGTAACTGGTAATGGTCCATCAATGTGAAAACAAGATCAGCTATAGAGATCGAGGACAAAATTATATGGGCTTTCGCATGCGGTCTCATTTTCTCATGCCATCACCTACTTTCCCTCGATCTCATCATCATCATAATGCTTCCATGCATGCATGGCATAAAAATATACATACAAAAACACACACACACACACATATATATATATATATATACATATATAGCTACAATTAAGCAGCTTTGGCTGTCAACCAATGCAAGATTGCAAGTTGTCGTAGATTTTTCAATTATTTTGAGACCTGTGTCATGCTCGTACAAGTGTCCAACGAATGGCTTTCTAATTAGAAAATAATTATACAACTTGTATATGTTTGAGTAAAAGCTTATAAAATAGAGAAAACAAAAAAGTCCATATATAACTAATTTTGCCTAATTCTATCGATCCATAGCAAGTTAGCAACTCTGATTCAATACTTGCTAAACAAGCGCAATTGCGGTCAATACAATCTTACATTCCTACCAAACAATTACTGTCGATCGTCACTATAGGTTAACTAACATGAAGACATTTTGATGCTAATCATGCTACCAATTCAATTATTTTTTTTGGAATTTGTGTTAAACGTTTTTGTTATAAGCACCTAAAAAATTTCATTAGAAACTCAAGTATTTACTACTTATTTACTTGTCAATGACACATAAGTGATGAGACCCCCCTCAAATTAGGTTTGACCTAGTTGGCCAAGGATAAAAGCTTCATCGAACCCTTCTCCCTCTCTTGTAATTAAAAAAAAAGATTGATGAAACCCCTATTTTATGTGATCATACTTGTAAAATTGTAAACAAATGTTATTTTGAGTTCTTATATGTACGGTACATAGTAGTCTCGGTTATATTAAAAATAAAAATGTATTCGGCATTTTTCTGATACCATATTGATCAACATTCATCTTAAAATTTTAAGTTATCATATATATTTAGAAATGATCGTTATTAAAAAAGGAAGATGGAGTGATTATATATTAGCTATATATATATATATTGAACATTCATCTCAAATATTTAAGTTAATTATCATATATTTAGAAATGATCGTTATTAGAAAAGAAAGACGGAATGATTATATATTAGCTATATATATATTGATCCTTTGTTAACTTCGGTCTTGGCTAGCTTTGGTTGATTAGTTTTATGACAAATAAGGTCACAAATGGGTTGAAATTTTGCATATAATTATATTGTCTTAGGTAAAAGTTGACACACCCAAATTTCCGAAAGACCAATTGTGCCACTTTTTTAGGACCCTTCACAAAGGATGTACACATTACTTTTTCCACCATATTTTTTCTAGAGTAAACAAGTCAATACATACAATTTCACAATTATTTTCCAAGTCAATGATGAATGGTGGTCTCTCAAATAACATCAATTTTCAAACCTCACATTGTCCACTCCTCAAAGTTGGCCGTCACTAGAAAGGAAAAAAAAGTAAATAATTAAAATAAAACCCATATGTATATTCTTTGCTATGTGATTGGTTAAACTAATTAATGGCAGACCAACTTAAGTGGATGTGTTTGATTATAACAATTTTCCATATCCTTAAGATAGACTTAAATATTCAATTACTAATTTTTCCCTTAATGTCATACGCTTTTTGGGCCCATTGTATATATTAAATTGCAAGAGCCTAAAAGCTTTTCCATGTCCTAATGTAAGCTTAAAAGATAAGTAGGGCATTGTGCAACAATATCAATGGCCTAACCTAACCCAAAAAGAAATTTAAAGCCAAGTGTTTTGAATTTTGGTTTTTCATCTTAAATTTTTTACATTATGTCAACGGCTGTGACGGTAGCAAGTGGGCTGGTAAAGGGCTGGCATACCCCGCCACATCCGGCCGTAGGATAGAGAAAGCGTGCCACCAAAGATATGTGGATTTTATTAAGTTTTTTGTTGTTGTTGGTGGTTTTTTGGCCCTGTCATAGGTTGACAAGTGTCGAGTGGTGTGTAGCGTGGGTTTGACGCCAGCAGACCATATCTGGGGTGTGTGGTCCACACGAGTGGGCCCAGAAAGATGTGGACCCGCACGCGTGATTAAGAGCGAAGACTCGCCCTCTGCTTTGCAACGTGCTCTTCACCAGCCACCTCTTGTTTACCATTTTTTATTTTTCTGCCTTTTTTTGTTTCTTCGGAAATAAGAATCCCATATTCTTTTCCCACGCGCCGGTCAAGGAAAACGCGATAGCCACGTTAAATTACATTACATTAATTCTTCTCTTTAGTTTTCTACTTAAAACTTAATATTTGGGATGCTAATAATAATTATTTAAATATGTTTTATGAATTTTATATATAGGCTTAAGAGTTAAAGTTAGTATTTTCCATTGAGATTATACAATGTAGTTATAATGTTATAACTGTAGTTACAATTGGGATAAGTGTGGTTCACTAAACGAACGACCCTTCTTACATAGTGATCAACATTATTTTGTTGTCTTTGAACGTAAGACGTAGACAAGCGTTTGTCATGTTGGGTGAAAAAACTAGCCAGTGATTTGTCACTAATTAACGAGCCCTTACTATAACTGTTATTTGATAATTTATTGTGTGACTGTAACACAATATAACATGTTAAGTAGTTTATTAATTCGTTTAAATTATAAAACGAGTATAATTATTAATATTTAAAACTTGATATAAAAGAATATGAAAAAATCATTCCACAATTCCCACCTAGGAATTGGAGTGAGGAGCATTATATTATTTGATACTTGGTACATGCATGACAAATATTCAAAAGTGACATGAATGGTGGTGATGATATTGATACAGTTGTGTGTTTTCATTGGACCGAGTTGGGAAGTGAGTGAGTGAGTTGCGAAGGACCACAAACCCAGTAACACATGGAGAAGATAAAGATTAAAGAGCAGAGAGTTGAGTAGAAGAATTGAAGATAGACAAGGGGTGGTAATGTAATGTGGTATGTGGGACCAGGGGGAGAGGGACCACTAGGAACAGAACGCGTGTCGCTATCTTTCGGTGTGTCATATTGTCAGAGATTCAGAGACTGATATGAGTGACATTCTCTTTGGTTATTGGGAAGCGTGAGTTTCATTTCATAGCTTCGTCAACGTAACGGACTTTCACTAGTCCTCCCTTTACTGTGACACGACGCAACTCTGTCTCCTTTGTCTCACTCACTCATTTTTACTTGGATCGCAATTTGCGTAGTGGGCCCCCAATTAATTACATCTTTCACTTTTACCTCCCAGTTAATCCCACCACTCATGCATACTCTGCCACATCTTTTTTGTCGCGATTTCGAGTCTCACACTTTTATATATAACAACAGATGAAAATTCACACATGCAATGTGCCTCAGTCCCTGCCTGCCTATTTGGCCTATAATTTATGTAAATTATAAAGAAAGAAAAGCACGCGAAGCACAGCAGCTGGGTAGCACAACATTTACAAATTTGTGAAGAAATTTTGGGGTACATCGCAAAGCACAAGTAAATGGAGGTGTGAGTAAAGTGGGTGGCCTCTAAGCGTGACCCGACAACTACCATATGGATGATGGGGTCCACAGCCACCCAGCGGCGTACATTATTCATTACCTTACAAATTGAGACGGTGGGGCCAATCCCCCCTATCCATCATCATCATCATCACCATCTGATTTCATATTCTCATCGGCTATCGCCCATCACTCACATCACAATCATAAATGCACCATATCTCTCTCGCCGGATTTTTAAATTTTAAAGGAGAAGAGAATATTCGGCGGCGCTACTTTATTTATTATTAATGAGACGCCAATCTCGGGTTTTCTTTTCTTTTATTAGTCTCATCTCATTCACTGGCCCCACTGCACCTCTGACGTGGCGCTCCAAAAATGTCACTGTTTTGACTTTAAGCACTAGCTGCCTAATCTGCTTACTCATCACCGCCCCATATCATATCATCCTGCAAAACCTCCTTTGCCTTGGGTATGATGTTCAAGTCATGTCATTCTGAGAACATATCAAGTCACATACCACCCTCAATCAGCCATCGCTGGCCAGAGATTGATTTTTTGTAATTATTTGATTAGTACAAATGACAAAATTAGTAATTTTTTGAAAAAATTTTCTTTGATTCTAATACCAAATTGGCAGCCTCTCTTAAATTACTAGACTGGAACTGGCCGTCAAACCAAAACAAAACAAAGAATGGAACTGGGCCAAGTATCATGATTCATAACGACGTTGCTATGCTTACCCAACATAGGAGATGGGCCCAAACCAAAGTCCAACACCAAGGATAGCCTCTATTCTGTTTTTTTTTGGGCCAAAGCCTCTATTCTGTTTAAAGGAAATGGAAACTGCTCTTATCGAGGTAGTTGCACTGATAATCTGTTGTCATAATCATGTGATGGTTTCCTAGTAGATATTATGAGCAAATAACCTTTTAGGTTGCAATCTATATCTATAGTTTAGACAAAATACAAGATTTATCAGAATTCTAAAAGATTCTGAGTTGGATTCATGAAGCTGGTTCTAAAATATATTCATTAACATACACAAAATCAAGCAGAACTGAAAAAATCCTAACGTCTTGCATGTAAAATGAGGGAAAAGTATTTAAACATCAATACATGTCCTTTACACCTCAAAGATATAGACATATACAGAGAGGAAACAAAATTGGAAGCACTGATATGAAAAAAGTTTAGTATGCACCAATGTCAAGTAACTATTTGCCATTGACATACTCAAGAAGGTGCCTATCAAGCTTAAAATACGCCGAAAGAAATCTCTGCAAAACAAACAATCAGCCCATAAATGAAGTAATTCTCATGAATGAGAAGCTTTTGATTCAAAATCTTGCCAATTAATTTGTTCAGACCTTAGTTATTGGCGGACGAGAAGCTTTGGTTTCAAAATCTAACTCTGGATAGCGAGCAACTTCGGCTCCGTGCATGAATAAGACATATGTAGGCAGTTGGCTCATGCTGCCTGCAAGTACATAGTCTCAATATGAAGTGCTTAGCAGTGTCTACATATATATACATAAATTCTCTTTGTAGGACATCCGCAATTTTTTTTTTAACAGATGCAGGCACTGAGTGCTTGGTTGTACATTTTTGCTTTTTTTCCTCAAGCCTCATTTACACCCTAGTAGGGTATAAGGTGAACGTGCACCATGTACCCTAAAAAACGGGGCGGTGCCGAGCACTCAGTGATAGTTATCCGTAAAAAAAAAACAAATGCATTCGTCTTAGAGAAAATTTTATATATATTATCATATAGCTGTCGATCTGAAAGTAATCGATAAATCTAAAGGAAATAGGGAAATCAAGTTTAGCATTTTTAATACAAATTCATTTACCAGAAAGAGATATTCCAAAATATTCTGCAGCATTTGGGAACAGTCCAAGGTCAACTATTCCAAAAGAAAAGCTTTTGTTCGAATATCTGTCAATAGGATTTATGAGCAATCACAAAATTCAGTAATAACTATCTGACCCCAAAAAAATAACAATCAGTATTAACTAAGAATAACTACAAAAATACTTTGAAGAAGTAATATTTAAAATGATCACAACGGCCAGAAATATATCTTCAAATCTCTCTCTCTCTCTCTCTCTCTAGTTAATGAGCATTTATTAGATGAGAAACATACGTAATTGAGAGCTCAGGAAAGCAGCTACTTGAGCGTATGCAAGCAGGAGAATATGCAGCACGAAATTCAACCTGCCAAAATTATGTCACATTAAATATATAAAGAAAAAGAACTCTAACATTTAACTGTTTTTGTAAAGCTACTTGGATATTCTCAGATTTAAAAAATCCTGAAAAAAGTCTGTGCAACAAACCAGCCAAAGTTTTGATGTGCTCCCTTCAGTCAGCTGGCTTTCCAACTGCAATGGTGTTAATTTGCAAGAAGTACCTAGGAGAATTTGTAAAAATGGAAATTGACCAACAATTTTAAGTACATTGCATAGCAAGCCAAACTTGTAGTACATAATTTGCATCTTGCACACAGGGGAAAACTGGGACGGAAACAAAGACAGATATGATTTGTTGAATACCTAATCTTTGAAAGGCAGGTTGTTGTGTGAAAATATATATCACTGCAGAAAAGAAAACCATAATAAACGTGCATTTGGATCAAAATATATTTCACCACAGAAAAAAGGACGATTTGAGGGATACCCACCTATAAATACCACTATGTACCAAAGTGTCAAGTGATAATCCAGTATTAAAGTAAGGCCAATAAGAAAGAGCTGAAAAATAAACCTCAAGTCAGAACTAGGAGATGGCAAACAATGGAATTTGATGTTAGAAGTACAATATTGTGATTTTGTTTGTTGATAACAATTTTTTGTTGATTATCTGCTCCATATGTCATAATATAACCAATGAATTGTTGTAGTGATGGTTAAGACCAATAAGTGGTGGAGATGAATTTGTTTGCTCACCTTTGCAAAGAAGAGGGTATCACAAATAAATCCCTCCCAAGTTTCTTCCCTCACCATCTGTTGCGAGTAAAACATAGAAATTGAAATAATAGTGAAATGTACAAAAAAAAGCATGGGTTTTACTCTAATTTGAAGCACAAAGACTGAAACACACACACAATCAACAATTCAATATCAAATGCTGAACAAGTCCAAACCTTGAAGGCAGCCAAGAGACCAAATGCCAAAAGCGCTTGAATTTCCTACAAACAAATAAAGATGGTCAAATGTATGAATCAAGATAGTTGTATTAGCAACGAAAATGCAGAGAGAGAGAGAGAAAGAGAGAGAGAGAGTTACTCGGTGAAGGAGGAGATGGGTGATTTGCGGAGAGAGGACTTGGGCTATGGAGGTGCGAAGGACGAAGTAGGAGAAGAAAGCCAAGAAATGGAGCAAGTAAAATGGCTCTGAGACCATAAAGTTTAACCATTCCACTGGTTTTCTCTGCGTATTGTCCATTGATTCTCTCTCACGGTGAGCTCTCGATCTGGCTCCGTTTCAAAGTCTCTGTGTTTTCACCGATCCATCACTATTCACAAAGCTTCTTCACACTCTCAACTTCTCTAGTTCCAAGTCCCAGTCTTACCTTAATTAAAAGGAATAATTAGAAATAGGTCCAATTTTGAAAGATCATTTAGACTGAAACCATATAGAAATTTAAATTAATACTTAAATCCAATTTTTTAGACTGAGGTCCAAAAAATAGACTTTTTAAAATTTTGACTCAGATTATCTCTTAAAATTAAAATAATCAATATGAATTAATTTTAAAAATGAAAGATAATATCTGTTCAGACATATTTAATTAAAACATTCAAGATTATCTAATTTTATATTTTTTTAATTTGAAATAATGAATGATAATATCCATTTATATTATATAATAAAAAA
>QANT01001947.1:0-11179 GCA_003254885.1 Purshia tridentata | reverse complement strand
AAATCATAGAAAAAAAAAAAAGCAGATGAATGATGTTCTTTTTTGACTTATTTATATGTTTACTTTATAAAATTATAGTTTCATCTTATTTTATCGCCTTACATTTTATTGTCTCAATTTAATTTTTAAAAGTTTCTCAAGTTTCTCTTATAACCCGAAATCATCAAATCTTTTTATTTTACTGTCAATTTACTTCTTTCACCTAGATATCATGTAAACAATTCAAATTGTGAAATAAACAGACTTGACCATTTAAGTAAACACAACATAATTGTTACAACCCAACCCACACTAAATTCTCAACTCTTAAAAACAAAAGAAGAAAAAAGTAATCAACTTTTGATGTTTCTACTCCACAAAATATCATAGAAAACAAAGGCAGATGATTTTACGTCACAGTGATTGAAGTTGAAATGTGGAAATAACCAGCGTTGACTGGGAATAAATTGGCCTTGATTATTGCCGCGTTCAATTCAAGGCTTGAATTAAGCCATGACTTCCGGATAATAAATAACAAAAAAGTGCCACGTGGTCACCGTCCAAAAATTTTAGGTTGGTTAATTTTCTTGGTATTCTGTTTGTACTTTTCTACATACATATATTCTATATTTCTTTTGGTATTTTTTTATGATCATTGCCCAGTTTGGTATTGCTTTTTAAGGGTGAAAATCACTTTTATTGACAGCAATACTGTATTTAAGTGTTTGGTAAAATAAAAGATTTCAGCTTTTTTAAAAAAATAACTGTCATTAGAAGATAAAATGAGAAGTTGGCGTGGAGCAACTTCTCATTTTAGCTTATTCTATAATCAGTTTGAGGAATTGGTCATATTTAATAAAATTTCTCACAACTGATTATTTTTACAACAAAAATAAAAGTGATTATTTTTACAGCACAGCAATACCAAACTGGGCCTGAGACTACCCAAATCTTGTGCAGCTCAGCTTTCGTTTAATATGTATTTGTTGATTTTCATCCAAACTTAATTCCTAAAATAATTATATTCAGTTTTTTGGTGGGTCACTTTTTCGGTGGTAAGGTAAAAAAATTATTAAATATAAATATATAATATAATTAATTTATGTATAAAAATATTATTAAACAATATATTTAGTTTTATAAAGGCTTTTTTAAGAAAATACCACATGAACTATAAGAGGTGTGCTCTCGCACCACCCAAACTTTTTTTTTTATCATTTACCACTTGAAATTATCAATATGTGCCAATGTGACACTTACAGTCAATTTTTTTGTTAAATCATCAACTTTTTTCTCAAATTTTCAAATTTGCCCTTAAAAAGATTTTATTTTTCTTAATTATATTTGAGGGTAAATTTAGAAATTTGAGAAAAAAGTTGATGATTTAACAAAAAAATTGACTTTAAGTGCCACATTGGAAAATATTGACAATTTCAGGTGGTGAATAGTAAAAAAAAAATTTGAGTGATACGAAAGCACATCCTATATAGTTCAGGTGGTATTTAGATAAAAAAAACCCTTTTATAAAATATAATGTTAATAATTAATTTTTAAAAAATTTAGGATTAAATACCTAGTTTCAATACTTTTTTAAAAAATCAGTTTTGCTCATAATTTTTAGGTTTGACTACTAACTAATGAACTTGATTTTTAGAATAGGTCACCAATTTATAGTCCATTTGTTTTGGGCTTTATTTGTTTAACAAATTTGCCCTTCTATTGTCCTTTGGCCCACATATGATAGGTCTTAGATAAAATTTATAAAATTTTGACAAAATTATCCTTGATACTTTTATATTATCTTGAAAATTAGTTAATATAGTCTCAATTTTATTTTTAGTTGTGATTGTACGACACTCAACTTCAAATTTAGTTGTGACTGAATAATAGTCACAGCTAAATTGTGATACAGTCACAGTTAAATTGTGACTGAATTGAAATTTTTTTAAGAGTAATTGTATTTTAATATACTATAAATAGATGTCAAAACAATACTTTTACTCAAAATAATGCTTAGTATAGTGGTGGGAGTTGTCTTTTTCAACTTATCAAGACAATTACAACTAAATTGTAAGACATTCACAATTACGATGTAATTAGATTGATTTTTTATAGTTTTAATACAATATAGTACAAATTAATATAATAGTATAGATGTAATATATATATATTTTATTGTAGTGTCATATGATGTAATATTTGTGAATTATAGTGCTTTTTATTATATTATTATGTTTGACTTTTCAACTAGTAACTAATTTAAAATGCTATTAAATTTTGATATTTAAACTAAAAAATTATTGAAATTTAGTATTTAAAGTCAATTAATCCTTAATTTTTACACGTATTATAGCTCATTGATTATACTAAGTAATTAAGAGACTCATTCAAGTGTAAAATGATACAATCAAATCAAATCAAATCATTGATGTTAGTGGAGCTGTCCACTTTATTTAGAACTAAAGGATTAGAATCATCAGAGGTACGATCCTACAGAACAGATCCTATTCAAGTAAGGTGTGGTAGCTGTCCTACATTATTGTCTCACATATTTCTATTTTTGTCAATAAAGTTGCTGCCTTTCTGTTCAGTCAATGCACGATGACAGAGAGGATGGATGGTTAAGTGTCAAAGTTCTATTTGATCAGTAGAAATTAGAAACACATATTTATTTATCCCTCATTCCCTCTTCACTTTTTTTTTGTGTTTACACTCTCTCATTTGTTCTACACAAAACCAAAATAATTGATCACTTTCGGAGCAGCTTACAAAGTTCATTACAGTCATTTATCCCAGATTCAGAAACTTTTCTTAAACTCTTAAATAGGACAGAGAGGATCGATGGCTAATTAAATGTCAATTTCATTCGTATAGTTTCAATTTCAGTAAAAATATATATGGCTCTTTAGTTTCAAACATTTGCAATTTGAGGGTAAGTTTAATCTCTTTCAAGTTTGTAATTTGTTGATTGTTTTGCAGCAAATTTGACTGCTTAGTAATTTAAAAGAACTTGTGCTTAAATTAGAGAGAGCAGAAATTACAAGAACATAACGACGAAATTGATATTTTGATAAAATTACATGGACAAGGACTTGAAATACAAATTAAGTCAGGAATTAGTTAATAACTATAATGTAAAACGAATGAGTTTTTCAATTAATCTTAGAAATTCTGTATTGTTATGTTTAATTTGTATGAATAATGATGTGACAGAACCGATGCGTAAACATGATAGCTCATCTTTTTAATGCACCACTTGGAGAGTCAGAGGCAGCAGTAGGAGTGGGCACCGTGGGTTCTTCTGAAGCTATCATGTTGGCTGGCTTGGCATTCAAGAGGAAATGGCAGAACAAGAGAAAAGCTGAGGGCAAACCCATTGACAAACCCAACATTGTCACCGGCGCTAATGTCCAGGTAAAGATTCTAAAGAGTTTAGACTACTTCTTTCATTGCTAATTAGGTTTTAAATGAATTTCTATATAAATCATATTAATTTACGAATCACATTAATTGAAGACTGTATTTTTGCGATCGATGAAGTTCACTTATTACATTATATCTTAGAGACACAAATGTATCTAAGTACTTAACCTAAATTAACTAGTGAACGTCTCACTAGCTACTACATATGTATGAAGGTGTGCTGGGAGAAATTTGCAAGGTACTTTGAGGTGGAGTTGAAAGAGGTGAAGTTGAGCGATGGCTACTACGTAATGGACCCTCAAAAAGCCGTGGACATGGTTGATGAGAACACCATCTGCGTTGCTGCTATTCTCGGCTCCACTCTGAATGGTGAGTTCGAAGATGTCAAGCTCTTGAATGATCTCCTCACAGAGAAGAACAAGGAAACTGGGTATGTAACATCTAGCTCCAATCTATATCTCTCTCAAATTGAATCTTCCTCGTCAAGTAATGGTCAATTCAAACTCGCTAATTTTGTGTCGGATGTTAATTAAAGTCGTGTTATGGTCTTGTACGTACGTATTAATTAAAAGTTGAGATGGATCTAAAATAAATGTGCATTGGTTTTGGTCAATTGGGCAGATGGGATACTCCAATCCATGTAGACGCAGCAAGTGGTGGATTTATTGCTCCATTTCTATACCCAGATCTTGAGTGGGATTTTCGTTTGCCTCTGGTGAAGAGCATCAATGTGAGTGGGCACAAGTATGGACTTGTGTATGCAGGGATTGGGTGGGTCATTTGGAGGAACAAAGAGGACCTGCCTGAGGAACTCATCTTCCATATCAACTATCTTGGAGCAGATCAACCTACCTTCACCCTCAACTTCTCTAAAGGTACATGTCTTTAAATTGCCTTCATCTAATTCATTTACTGATATATACTAATTACATATATTTAATCCAGGTTCCAGCCAAGTTATTGCTCAGTATTATCAACTAATTCGCTTGGGTCATGAGGTGGGTACAACAACACATTAATAATTAATTGAAATAGTTTGTGATAAATGAGAATTTTAATAGTGAAGAATTAATGAACCGAGACAAAAGTACCATGTAGATGATTTTTGTACATGCATGCAACGTACAGGGGTACAGGCTGGTCATGGAAAACTGTCGCGATAACATGATAGTACTTAAAGAAGGATTGGAGAAGACGGGTCGATTCAACATCGTGTCGAAAGACGAAGGTGTACCGCTGGTGGCGTTTTCTTTGAAGGACAACCACCGCCACGACGAGTTCGAGATTTCGGACTTGTTGCGGCGGTTTGGTTGGATCGTGCCGGCGTACACGATGCCACCAGACGCGCAGCACGTGACAGTGCTGCGCGTGGTCATTAGAGAAGACTTCTCTCGCACTCTGGCTGAGCGCCTTGTGAATGATATCCAGAAAGTGTTGCACGAATTGGATACGCTTCCATCCAAGCTCAGTTCCAACCTAACAATTGCAAGCCAAGAGGTTGAGAAGAATGAGATGGTTGGGGCTACAACTAATAAGAAGAGTGAATTGGAAACACAAAGGGAGATTACTACAATTTGGAGGAAGTTTGTTATGGACAGGAAGAAGATTACTGGGGTTTGTTAGATATTCAAACAAACATATAACTTCTTCCATCTTCAGCTACTTGATTTGATGATGATCAAGTCACCAAAGCTCTCCTTAATTGGCTACTTTAATTAATTAACTTATTTAAAGTTCATGAGTTTGTGATGACCATTGGGTTTTTACTTTACTTCTATGTCCTTTCAAAGTTTCAATTCGAGTGGAAATGACTGAGAGTCCTTTTTGTTTGGTGTGATGACGACTTCTTTTTCTCAAATTGTTGATGTATTCCGAGTACTTTTGTTTTTGTTTTTCAAAGGTTAAAGGAGCTTCTAAGTTTCTTGTATTAGATATGTTGGCGGCAAAATTTCAGATAGTCAGCCTGACCAATCCTAAGTAATCAGGAATATCGTTACATATTGAAACAAAAGATTCTATTTCACAATTTCACTAATGCAATTACATGGCTATATACACAACTTACAAGTAAATATATATGCTGCCATTGAAATCAAGTTTGGTAACTAAAACTCTACATAATTACAATAATCACAATATAACAGTAAACAACGTAAACACCCTTAGATAGCATTAGCCGCTCTTGACTGTGGATTAGCTGTTCTTGAATGTGGCCGTTCCTCTCTAACACTCTCCCAGAAACTTGACCCCGGAAATGAGACAAGTTTGGACACCAAGTTTTCAAATCGAGGCGTAGGTAAACCTTTGGTGAAGACATCGGCGAGTTGATTAACAGAAGGAATAAATTGCACTTTGTAACTACCTGAGGCAACACTTTCCAGAACAAAATGATGATCAAGAGCAACATGTTTGGTACGGGTATGGACATGATTGGCAGCCATATATGTGGCCGAAAGATTATCACAATTTAGAAGCACATAGGTCTGGAGAGTGAAAAATTAAGCTCATGCAATAGGCTTTGGATCTAGATAGTGTCGGCACAAGCATACACAAGTGAACGATATTCCGCTTCGTCATTTGAACTAGAAACTGTGCGTTGCATTTTCACACTCCATGAGATGAGATTAGGACCCAAAAAGACACAATAGCCCGTTGTAGACCTGCAGGTATCATGACAACCTGCCCAATCTACATTGGAGTAGGCCACAAGAAGAGTGGAAGCCGGAGAGCGATGAACAAATGAACATCAATTGGAGCACCCATGAATTGAGAGACATGTTGCACGTCATAGGCAATATCGTCTCGTGTAAGTGTTAAGTATTGCAAGGCACCAACAAGTTGATGATATATGGTAGGATTCGGAGCCTTGAGTCTAAGAAAGAGACCCTTTTGAAGCCATAGGTTTGGAGATAGGTTTGCTGTCCATGAGACTACTACATCGAAGAAGATCGAGTGTATATTTGTTTTGAGTGAGATGCACCGAATTCACCAAGTAGGAAACTTCAACACCAAGGAAATAATGCAATTTACCAAGATCCTTGATTTCGAACTCAACACCCAAAGTTTGTATGAAAGTGTGTAATTGAGAAGGATTACTACTTGTAAGCACAATATCGTCCACATAAAGGAGCAAAATCATTATATGAGAGTTGTCTCAATAAATAAACATGGATGTATATGCTTGGCTTTGAATGAAACCAACGCAAAGCAAGAAGGAACTAAAGCGTTGAAACCATGCTTGAGGTGCCTGTTTGAGGCCATAGATGGCCTTATGGAGTTCACAGACATGATGGGGCCGACTAGGATCAACAAAACAGGAGGATGCTTCTTATAAACTTCTTTAGAGAGAAATCCATGGAGGAAAGCATTTTTGACATCTAATTGACAAAAGGCCCAACCGGAAGAAACAACAATACTAATGATCATACGGATGGTAGTCGGCTTCACAACGGGGCTAAAGGTGTCAAAATAGTCAATACTAGGTTGTTGGTGAAAGCCTTTGGCGACCAAGCGGGCTTTGTGACGCTCAATAGTGCCATCCAAGTGATGTTTCACTTTAAAGACCCATTTGCAGCCCACGGTATTAACACGGGAGGAAGCCGAAACCAAAGGCCACGTACTTTGCTTAAGAAAATCATTGAATTCATCTACATCGCTTGCTTCCGCTTGGGAGAGCGAGAAGCTTGCGTATAACATGTAGGTTCAACATCACTTTGAACAATAGCAGCAAAAGCAGAAGGAATAGGACACTGAACCGCAAATTGTGACTGATATTTGGGCTTGAAAATGCCTGATTTGGATCGAGTATGGAATGGGCTGGTACGACCTTGGGTTGGTGCAGCAGCCAGCAAGTACAAGCGGCAGTGCTATCTTAGCTAGGCCATGTGCAGAAGACCCAATATCTAGGGAAGAGTAGGCTAGTGGTGCAGGAATGCTTAAGGGTCCTAGGGCATGGTTTTGGTAGCAGCAGGCGGTGATCCCACAGGAGAAAGAGATGGTGATGTTGGGAGGTTGGCAATGGGGACGTCACTAGGTGGCAAATCAATAGCTGGGGAAGAAGGAGATGTAGGTGACATGGCAGGGACATGTGCAGCTGATGGAGGAGCAGTTGCATGTGCAACAGGTGCAAAATCAGAGTTGGACAGACTGCTTGCAAGGGGAAGAAAAACTGGAATCGATTCAAGTGCAGGGAATGGACTGCTTGCAAATAGAAACTTATCCTTATGAAAAATAACATGACGAGATGTGTAGAGACGACTTGTGGAAGGATGAAGGCACCTGTATTCACAATAGTGTTCGCTTTAACCAACAAAAACACAAGCAAGGGAGCGGGGTTCGAATTTGTGAGAAACGTAATCACCAAGAAAAGGATAGCAAGTACAACCAAAGGTTCAAAGAAGTGAATAATAGGGAGCGCACCCAAACAAGGCCTGATAAGGAGAAGTGCATTTGAGAACCAGGGTGGGAATTCGATTGATTGAGTAAACCGCTGTACAAAAAGCTTTAACCCAAAAATTGGGAGGCAAATGAGTCGTGAGAAGAAGTGTGCGTCCCATGTCAGCTATATGGCGCTGTTTGCGCTTGCCAAATCATTTTGTTAAGGTGTATGGGGACACCAAAAATAATGCATGATCCCTTTGGTAGTACAAAATTGTTTGAATGCCAAATTGTCATATTCCTTGCCTCCATCACTCTGAAAGTGCTTAATAGAAGAGGAAAATTGAGTCTCAACATATGTCACAAAATTAGAAAAGCGAGTAAAAACCTCAGACTTATGATGCATAGGAAAAATCTAGGAATAACGAATAAAATCATCAATAAACAAGACAAAAGAAATAGATGCCATCCAAACATCCGAATGTATTAAATTAAAAAGTACAAGAGAACAATGATCATAAGGAGAAAAAGAAAGACAAGCAGATTTAGCCGATGCACAATGGCTACAATTATTAATTGATAAATGAAAATATTAAATTAAAAGGTACAAGAGAACAATGATCATAAGGAGAAAAAGAAAGACGAGCAGATTTAGCCGATGCACAATGGCTAAAACTATTAATTGATAAATGAAAATTGGACCCTAATAAAGAACTAGAAGCTAAGATGCTAAGTACTTTATTGGATGGATGCCCAAGATGATGATGCCAAAGAGATGGCGACGCAAACACGAAGTTTAAAGCTGACTTGGAACCAAAGATGAGTTTAGACGGCAAGACAGGAAGAACAGGATAGAGATCGTCTTTACATTGGCCCTGAAATAGAATAGCATTAGATTTCATATCACGAATAATATAACCCCATGAAAAGAATGTAATGCTAACAAGATGATCACGAGTAAATTGAGCTACGGATAAGAGATTTTTATGTAAATAAGGGATAAAAAGGACATCAGAAAGACAAAATACAAAAGAACCAGAGGAAAATGAGAGATTACCAGAGTGAACGATGGGAAGGGAGAAAACAACACCATCCATTGGAGTAGAGACAACAAAAGGAGCGAGTGAGCTAGCATCAAGAGTCATGTGATGGGGCTCCCCAATCCAGATACCAATTGGGGTCTAAGTTGTGCGCAATGTGCATTCCTGCATAAGAACTATAGAGTTGGAGTTTTGGGGACATCGAGAAGCAATATGGCCATATTGAAGAAAATTCCTACATTGAGCAGGTAGACGAGAAGCTGGAGGTGGCCACTCAAAACGGAGTTCTAGAACTCTAGATAATAGATGGAGTTGAGGGTGTAGATGAGAATGTAAAGTTCAGGGGGTAAAGTGGAAGGATTTAAGTTTCAGGGGGCAAAGTGAAAAGAAGTATGTTTTAGGAGACAAAAATGATAAATAGCCTTGTTTTTATCATTTTCTCCCTGTATTTATTTTTTGTTCCTTTCTTTTCTCTTTGTTGCTATTTGAGTGCTATCATCTGAAGTTTAAGTAACAAGTTGTTGGTGTAGAACCCTCAAAAAGCAACATCTTTTCAGGTGGAAAGCATGGTAAGGTAGAAGAAAATCCTTCTAATCATTTTAGTGTTTGTGCATGTTTTTGAAATTTTTCTATAATATGTTAGTTATTTACATGTTTGTTTACTTTTCACTTTCTAAAACATAGGTCCCCATAAGATTCAAGGGATTGGAGCTGGATTTATACAAGGGAATTTGCATCGAAATGTTGTAGATGGACTTATAAAGGTCTAAAATCTTATTCCAATTTATTCTTTTTATTTTCTTAATGAGTCTGTTTCTTTCTCTCTTTTTTCTTGAAATAAGTTTTGAAATCTCCTTATATCAAAGCTAACTTTCCAAGTTATTAAGGTACAAGTAATTGCAACTATGTTGACTTTTGCAATATAAATCTTGATTCCTTTCTAATTGATCTTGTCAAATGTTTCATTCTTTGTCTATGATTGCTAGATATGGATAGATAGACATATTGTGCTATTTATATTGCACTAGCTGATATTCTTAAGGAGGTCAACCAAGATCCAACTAATATAGAGAATGGTGAAGTATCGGCTACCGAATCTAATTCCACACAAAGGAAAAGGAAAAGACACAATGAAGTTTTATCTGTTGGTTAGACGACATTGCTAAATCATACAAGGAAGTTATGCAGACGTCAAATGAGCAAATATGCCTCCTAATCCAATCAATGCAATCCAAAGATGACAAAAAGGATAAATAGGAGGAGACTCGGCTAAAAAAAATGATGTGCAAATTGAGCTATTAAAGTTGGGGCTTCCACTACAAATCGAATTAAAGCTTTAAAAGTGCTTGTGGCTGATTTTGATGCATCTACAGTTGATCTTTTTTATGCTTTAGATACTGCAAAAGATAAAATGGAGTATGTGTTGCGACTCATCTCATGAAGAATGAGTTGCATATTTTAGTAATATTTGAATGACTAGATTAGTGGATACTAATTTTGGTACTGTTATTATTTTGCTATGGTGGCTAAACTTAGTAATTGAATTACTATATTTGATGGATATTAATTTTGGTACATTATTAGTTTGCTATGGTAATGAACTGTATTGAAAAAAAATCATTTCCTTTGCAGTTGAAAAGTTTATTTTATTTTATTTGATTTATTATTATTTTGTTAAATTTTATTATTCAAAATGTGAAATAAAAAAACAAATATTAGCTACATTTTGGAAAAACAAGATTAAAATAACATTATATAGCTAATCCTAAGTTTTAAGTTTGTGCACCACCAAACATGGCATAGATTAGATATATCATTTTCAATCCAATGCAATCCAAGATGAGTGTCATTTTCAATTCAATCATGCGCACCAAACATGGCCTTATAGTATTAAAAGAAAATACTATACAGTACAATATATACCTATATCAAATTATACTATTCTATACGGCACACCAAATGTGACCGTGTACTTGTTTGTTACTAAATATACCATTAGTAACAAGGGTAATGCTAGAGTGCCATAGTATGGCACGTGCCATAATGACATGGAATTAACATGTCAATTAAATTACTTAATATATCTAATAATATATTTTCCACATAAGCATTTTAAGAGACTAATATATCCTCATTTAAAATTCTATAAAACATAAAATCAAATCACAAAAGAAAAAAAAGATTTTAAAAAGATTTCATGACAAAATTATAAACCTCTAAACGTTTTNAAAAAAAAATTCCCCAATTTTAGAGAAAAAAAAAAACACTCAATCCAATTATTTAGTTTAAGATTTAGGTTCTGTTCAATATCCTACAAGTATACAAAGTAGATGTAATATATTATATGAAAAAAGATTGTC
>QANT01001943.1:0-11064 GCA_003254885.1 Purshia tridentata | reverse complement strand
AAATCGTGATAAAGAAGTTGAAAAACTTCCCCTTATTACAATAATACAATCTAATACCAATATTATATTTAGTTAATTAATTCCAATCTAAATTCGGCATATATACACAAATTAATGAACCTTACCCTACTTACCAAAATAATAATACAATAATAAACCCTATGCCTACCCGGACATGTCATGTGTTAATCAGTTGTGGTCACTGAATTTACTTCTCTCACTGAACAAGTCAGAACTACTGGTCAATGTCTTGCATGTGGTATTGAACTCGATGAAAGACTGAAAATGATACGTGAAGAGCTAGACAATGCCACCACTTCTTAGCTTNTTAAAAAAAAAAAAAAAAAAAAACTAGAGAAAACCAAAAAACAAAAGCATAAACAACCACACATTACAACTCACAAGCCTTTCTCAGCTCTATTGTCTACACCATGTTCAGTTCGTCACCACAAACGTCACTTTTCCTCTGCCCAATCCCTTATTTAAGTCTTTGACATGTCTTCCCATTATTGCATTATTGCATGTCCCAATTACACAAGAAGGGTAGCTCTATCTACTTCATTTAGCTAAGGCCGCAAATCCATATTTTTCATTTTCCATACACTACTCAATCACGTACTTACCTTTTATTTTCTTCTCTTAAAGATCTCCACGCTCCACCACGCGCCTCCAAAACTGCAACCGCCGCCATGCCACACCGCCGCTTCATTGTGGTAACATATCCGGCCCAAGGCCACATCAACCCCGGCCTCCAATTCGCCAAGCGCCTCATCCGCACTACCGGCGCGCATGTCACCTACGTCACGTCCCTCTCCGCCCATCGCCGCCTAGCCAACGGTTCCTCAACTGCTCATCCTGGCCTGACGTTCGCTCCTTTCTCTGATGGCTACGACAACGGTTTCAACGATGACGATAAAGACATCGGTCGATACATGTCTGAGCTCCGACGTCGCGGTTCCCAAGCCGTCAGGGACCTCATCGTGTCAAGCACCAACGAGGGCAACCCCTACACTTGCGTAGTGTATACCCTACTCCTCCCTTGGGTTGGTGAAGTGGCGCGTGAACTCCACTTCCCATCCGCTCTCCTTTGGATTCAACCAGCCACAGTGTTCGACATCTACTACTATTACTTTAACGGGTACAAAGATCTCATCAGGGACAAAACTGGTATTAACGACCCTTCATGTTCAATAGAATTACCAGGACTGCCACTCTCCTTCACCAGCCGTGACCTTCCCTCCTTCACGGTGGCTACAAATACATACACTTTCGCCCTCCCACTGTTCGAAGAACAATTCGAAAAACTCAAGCAAGAAAGCAACCCCGTTATACTGGTGAACACGTTCGACGCACTAGAGCTCGAGGCCTTAAAAGCAATCAACAAGTTCAAGCTGATTGGAATCGGGCCGTTGATTCCATCTGCTTTCTTGGACGGCAAGGATCCAAACGACAAGTCATTCGGAGGAGATCTATTCCAACGGTCCAAGGACTACATCCAATGGTTGAGCTCAAAGCCCAAAAATTCAGTGATCTACGTGTCGTTTGGAAGCATTGCGGTGCTGTCGAAGGCACAAACGGAGGAAATTGCAAAAGGGTTGTTGGATTGTGGTCGTCCATTTTTGTGGGTGATTCGAGAAAAAGAGAATAATGAGGTGGGAGAAAAGCTTAGTTGCCGAGAGGAACTGGACAAGCTCGGGACTATAGTCCCGTGGTGCAGTCAAGTGGAGGTGTTGTCCAATCCTGCGTTGGGTTGTTTCATGACACATTGTGGTTGGAACTCGACTCTCGAGAGCTTGGTTTCGGGGGTGCCTGTCGTGGCGTTCCCTCAGTGGACGGACCAAGGGACCAACGCCAAGTTGATCGAGGACACGTGGCGGACGGGGGTGAGGGTGGCGCAAAATGAGGAGGGGATTGTGGTGGGTGAGGAGATTAGGAGGTGTTTGGAGTTAGTGATGGGGAGTGGGGAGAGTGGGGAGGAAATGAGAAGGAATGTCCAGAAATGGAAAGAGTTGGCTCGTGAGGCTGTCAGTGAAGGCGGTACTTCTGATAAGAATTTTAAGGCTTTTATTCATGAGATTGAAGATGCTTGTTATGATTGAAACTAGTCCTTTTTTCACTTTATTTTTCGTCTTAATTGGTAGATTAATTCATTTGCTAGGTATGTACCTACTTTTTGTTATCTATCAATTGTAAGTGTTACTTGTTCTTGTAGATATTCGTGAATCGGGACTAGAAAATTTGTGAATTCAGGCAAAACTTTCTTTAGCTCCTTTGTATTATCACTTTCTTAATAATTTATATAGAAAATTAGAGAAATTTCCTTCAAATTTATATTTCTTTCATTAAAATCCAAGTATATGAAATACTTTGACTAGTTGCCAACTCACTTACTTTCCATAAATTTATATTTCCTAGTCAGCGTTTTTCTTCCTAAAGTAAAAGAATTTACAAAATAATAGAAATTTTTTTTCTCTCTCCTCTATCTTTTTCTCTCTAATTTTCGTTTTTCTTTTCTTCTCGTTTCTGAATTTGATTATAATAAATTGATTGGATTTAATTATAACGAAAATCAATAGATTTGTACATTTTTATTTTTATTTACATTTTTGTATGTTTTTTAAATCCCAAATAAATTAGCAAGCTTAAGAATTTCAACTATAACTACATCAACCCCAAAGCGAGCTCCTCAAAATTTGGGAGCTCAAAGTCAATCTGTTTTTTTTTTTTCATTTTCTTTGATTTTATATCTTGGAGTTTTTCTTTTGGGTTTTTTTTTTTGGGTGAAAATGGATCTTCAATACTTCAAGAATAATGGTTGTAATGGTTTGAGTGAAAATCAAGATAACTGAGCATTTATATTAATTTGTTGTCCACGTGACATCTACATGACATCCACATCATTAAAAAAACTCAGTCAGCAAAGCCACATCAGCATTTAACAAAATAACTAACGAAATTACTAACGTTGCATGGTTTTATATAATCTGTGGATGCGCTTTAATTTAAGGAGCAATTTGAAAGTACTCTATAGTTTGATGGACTAATTTATAACTTTTTCGTGTATTTTACATCTGTATTCCTAAGACCGTTCATTGAATGGCATCCAACCCAGCTTGATAATTTCTTGTGCAAATCCACCCAGCTTCCAAAGAGAACCTAGTTGCCATCACTATCAAACTTCAGGTAAGTTCTAGATCTTACTAGGTTGTATTTGTTTTAGGGATTTGAAAACTTGAGTTGGGATTGGAATTTAGGATTTCTTTTCATGTTTAGTTTTGGCTTTTTAGTAAGATACCCACCTAAATTTTGACTCGATTTACATATTACCATCTAAATAAAAAATTGAAACAAGTTGCCCCCTGAATTAAATTTTATTTGTAAGTTACCACCTCCATTCCGGGGGTCCATTCATGGAAAAGAACTTGGGTGTGGGGAAGCTTTTGCCATCTTAGGATGCTGAGTGGCAAAGCTCAACCAATTAAAGTGGCCACTTGTACAATCAATTTTCTATTTCTATTTTTTTATTTTTACAAATTTTGAAAATGAATTAAAAATAACTTTAGACTCAGAAAAATATACGAAAAATTCCTACGGATTTTTCTTGACTAGTACTAATTTACTATGGAGTCAAATTACCAATTTTTCTTTCAAGAATGTTTAGAAAATTTCGAAAGTCCAAATTTATTTCCAGAAAAACTCTTGAATGCCAAAAATTACAAGGTCTGCACCATTGGTCTTCTAAAAACTAACTCTACCTTCTTGTGAACACTTGCTATGCAAAAGACCTCTCAGTTTTAGAGGAAAATAAATTCACAAAAAGTTCTAGAATTTCTGTAAAGTCTCGAAAGAATTATCTAAAACAGGATTTTGGTAATTTCCAAATTTTTTTTTAGAATTCTTTTGAGGATTTACAGAAATTCTATAAAATTTATTATAAATTTTTAGAAAAAAAATTTGGACTTCCGAAATTTTCTAAAAAATCTTGAAGGAAAAATTAGTAATTTGACTCCAAAGTAAATTAGTAATGGTCAAGAAGAATTTGTAGAAATTTTTCGTATATTTTTTTGAGTATGGAGTTTTTTTTAAATTTATTTTCAAAGTTTGTCAAAAATAAAAAGCATGCTGAGGTGGCAAAAGCTTCTCCATCCAAGTTTTTTTTTTTATAAATGGACTAAAAGACCCCTGAAGATTTGGATGAAAGTGGTAACTTGCAAACAAAATCTAATTTAGGTGGAACTTGCTCAATTTTTAATTTAAGTGCTAACATTCAAATCAAGTCAGTGTTTAGGTGGGTATTTTACTAAAAATCCTTTTGTTGTTGTTCTTGCTATTGGCTATAGCTCATGTGTTTTATTTTATCCTTTTTGCTACTGTCAGTCCATTTGAAGTTCTGCAGTAGGTTTTTGAATTTGAGATATTTATTTATTTTTTAAAGTTTTTAAAACTTTTTATCTTGATAATACATTATAGCAAATTTAATGATTTTTTTCATGTTTGGGTTCCGCATTAGCTTCTTGGTTTGTGCTTTCTTATTATTATCTTTCACTATGTTTTCTGTACCTGATATAATTTTTTCACCTGGTTCTACTGTAAATTTTCTATTGGATTGGTGGAATTTTTGGCACTATATCAAATTGGGTTTTTGAAATTTATTTTGCATATGAATCCTTTGGTTTCTTAAAACACAATAGTATCTACCATATTGAATTGCACCAGCTCTTTGTAATACTTGTAACCTGTCTTGGATATTTTATAGTCCAATCAAGTTGTTGTTTATAACCAAACTATTTCATATGATTGGCATCTATATCATCATGGGTTTATGGAGTTCTTAAGAAGGGGGTTTTTGCGTAGATACTTGAGACTTCGAAAGGAAACTTATTTACACAAACCACCAGTTTTTTCTTTTTGTTTCAGTTTCCGCTGCCATATTTGTTTAAAAATAGTCTTGAGGTTTGCAATGTTTTTCTTTCACAGATACTTCAGTAGATTTACTGTTGCTTCTGTAGAGGCTGCTCTACCATGAAAAATAACACTGTAAGATTATTGGTCAGTATACTGAATATAAATATACATGATATACATAGAGGTGTGAGGCTATGAGATAGGCAGCTGATGCAGATTTTTCAGGTTTCTTAGTTAAGATGAGATTTCAATAACAAAAACTATCTTTTGCAAAAGAAAATAAAAGTCCGATAAGAGCACTGTGACCATCTTCTCTAATAAAATACTCCCATCTTCTTTAAATATATTCATTGCATTGCTATAAGAAATATATGCTGTAGTATGATATAACATTTAGATGGGCCATTTAAGAGATTTGTTGAAAGGAATGCTATACAAAACTGACATCATTTTTTTTGGATATTTTGAAATGGATATGCATTACTTGTTAGTTTGATAGATCGTAAGGCAGAGAAAGAGAGACTTAGAGAATGGAATTGTAAGAAAATAGTAAGACGGAAGAAGAAAGTGGGAGAGGAGGCAAAAGAATGTGAGCTATTGGGAGAACATCACCTGCCACTTATTATGGGGCTGGTGGACCAAGAACTTGTTGGAATTAAGGTCCTTAACTGATATTGTTAATTAAGTTGTGTTAATTAAGTTGTGTTGATGCAAAAATCTGTTGGCACCCTCACAACAACTTAAAGATGCAGTTTTGCTGACAGATGCAAGCTGATGGATCAGAGGTATGAGCCAAACACTCCAATGAGCTAGCTCAAGCCTTCTTCTGCGATCTGAGCAAAGAAGAGTACCGGGGTGGTACTAGCCGAAGGTACTCCGATGGCAAAGTTAGTATGATGCAAGGAAGAAAAAGCAAGAACAAATGATGAACAAAGCAAGAACTTGGGAGAAAATGGAAGAAATAAGGTAAATTCTTCAGAGCTTTTCTCTTCAGAGCTTGGGCAAGTTTTATGAATTTTGTGTCCCCTTCCCTAATGAAAGTTCTCTTATTTATAGACAAAGGGTCTCAGATATTTCTTTTGAGTTTGTAGGGTGTGATCATGGCTAATTGTAGGCATTTAGTGCTATGCTTATAATTGACTAGATGGCTGGCAAGGTTTCATTTAATGCCAAGGAGGTGACTCCAATTGGCTGGAGGCCACTTGCATTAAGTGAAAGTGATCAGTTAAAGCATGGTAAAGCGAATATGCATTAAATGTAAAGCATTAATGTACCTCCAATGTGTCAGGTGTATTAAATACTTGTGGAAAGGTGCTCGGCTTGGACGAATACGAGGCGAAAAGGGTCAACTTTAGGCCGAACAGGTATCCATGAGCCGCAATAGATCTGTACATGTGTCGTTCCTTCAATATCTTGCTCGGATCGGAGGATCAAGGTTTTCCGATCCGAACTGAATCAAAGAGAACTAGGCGGTGGACAGAACAGACTCCTACTTGATGTGTCAACTCAGATCGCCTCTGATCAGAATACTAAATTTGATTCGAACAATAAATAGATTCTGTCGTCCTTGTTGACTTACCATTGGATCTTTGTGTGGCCGTGTTCGGCTCAACTCATAGTAGTAGGGTTTGATTCGAAATAGCTTGTTGGAGAGATCGTTGACCGATGTTTGAGGGTCAAACTAGGATTTAGAGTTCCACGCAACCTCACAATGTTGACCGTTGACTTATTGGGGATATCATCCATAAACAAGTTGATATAAGGAGTTAATTAGTTTACGAATAAGAGGAAGGTGTTAATATGTTAGCTGTCAATTGGACATGTGTCATTACCTTATAGGGTTTTGTCTTAGTGGTTGGGATGAGATCATAGGCTCTCCTTTACCTTTCTGTTACATTGGCTAGAGGCCATATATGCTTGTAATTAATAGAAATATATGAGATATGAAATATACATAAAAGCAGAGAGTATGCTCCAAGTTTTCTGGGCTCTATTCTTCTTCATTCTTTATTCTTCATTTTCTTTGCTAATTTCTACTGAGATTCAACATGGTATTAATAGCCCCAGGTTGGATTTGAGTTGGGCGTCATTGGGTGAAGGGTGAAAGAAATCCAACAAAGAAAACTCTCAACTCAAAAATGGCAGGATCTAGTGGTGAGCTACGAGCTCCCATCTTTGATGGTACTGAATTTAAGTTCTGGCACGAAGAAGAAAGGAAAAAAAGAAGGAGACTTAGGGAGTGTCGATGATGAAAAGGATGATGCTTACATAGAGGAGCAGCTTATGAAAGATGCCAAGGCACTGGGAATTATCCAGGGAGCAATTTGGAAGGAAATTTTCCCTCTTATTGTGAACTAAGAAATAGCTAAAGGGGCTTGGGACTTACTCAGAGAAGAATATCATGGAGATGAGCAGGCTAAATTTGTGAAGCTTCCTATATTCAAAAGGATAGCAAACTCCCTAAATGTGTCTAATCTGTTAGGACTTAAGTGAATCCACTTCATACAATTCCTAATGCCCTCTATTGACATATTCGACTAATTCAAGCCATCCTTCACAATTAGATTGATGATATGACAAGCACACCTCATGTGCAAATACATGCCATATAACAACAATATATTTCCGTCCTTCAACCTCTTGATCATGTACTCAACAGCCCTATCATTTGTACTTATATAGTCAACTATAATGGTAAAGACTTTTTCTATACCTCAGCTCCTTAAAAAAATCTCAAGAACCCTCCATATTTCCTTACCCTTGTGACCTTATGATTTTGGTAAAATTAAGGATTCTTTTGTGCAATTTCCGGTCATTGTCGATGAAATGGCCAGTGACAACCATGTAGTTGACGTTTTGCACAGAGGTCCAAGTATCAATTGTGATATTAACCCTTTGATTCCCAATAACACTAATAATCTTTGCCCCCTCTAAATGGTTAATATCTAGAACCCCAGCAACCACATTCTTCCTGTCTGGTATCTTAAACCTAGGACACATTTCAGCTATGATGTCCTTAAAACCTGCTCTTCCACTATCCTAAAAGGGTGTTATCCCTAATCACCCACCTCACAACTTTTTCCTCATGCCTTTTTTAATTAAATGAATAGGCAAGCAATGGAGCCCCCATTGCTTCTTGGGTAAGGGTGGGTTGTCCTTTAATGTTATTAAGTATATTGGACACCACATTGATTTTGTAAGTGTTTCATAATCCTATAGTAGTCCCATTGTAATAACTATGGGATTAGAACTCCCTTTTGCAGGTTTTGCATATGGCATATGGCCACATTCCTTTTCTCTCAGGATGCATCTTACTAATCTTGGTGCAATAATCTCACACCATAGACTTAGGCTTCTTAACCCCCCTCCCATTTTTTCAGTTTGCCTCTGTTCAAGTTCTTCAACTTGGGTACTAGTATAGGTTTGGGTTTGGGTTTGTGATTAAGCTTGAGCTTGAGAATTTGTTTGGGGTGGTTGGACTGTATGGACTTCAAAATTTGTTTGGTGGTAGTAAAGGCATACATAATATTTGATTAGCTAGACTTCATGCTTCTTGCCATCAAATCACACAATGGTTTCCTAGTTCATACCAATAGTTTGCATATCAATCAGACTCAACAATCAACAATTTGCATATAAATAATGCGGTCTAGTTCCTACCAACAGTTTCCATTCATACAATGCTCCCCACAATTTGCATCCACATTTGCATATAACAATCATGCCCAACAACCAAAAATTTGCATATAGACAAAGCTACAAGTTTGCATATATATATTGGAATTCCTACCTCTTGACAAGCAAGAGCTTTTAAGCTCTTTCACCAGCATAGCAGCAAGCAACTAAGCTTTACAGACACAGACTTCACATACTTCACTAGCTAGGTAAGGGGAGCCGTCCTACAAATTAATTTCCTATACGTAATAATTTACTACTTAGTATGCTTGTTATTACTAAGGGGGTAAGAGACGTATTAATAATAGGCATAAAATGGGACATTGAATTTCGAACGTTGAAAAGGCATGTTAGGGCATAATTTTAAATATCTCTATCATTGTACATTCCTTTGGATGGTAAGGGAAATAAAAGATAGAATAGATTAGACACTTTTGACTGGGTTTAGAGCCACTACTTTGTTGTTGTGTTTTTCTAACCTAGGATAAGGAGCATGAACCCCTTTTCTCTCATAGTGATTTGTGAAAATAAGAGCTGTGCATTATTCTTATTAAAACCTTAAAGTTGTTCAAACTAATTTACCTTTTTGTGAATGTTTCGACCAGAAAAAAATGTCATGTTTAAGTACTAATGTTATTGTGAACTCTTTCTTGCATTTATGCTTTGGTTAATTTGGTTGGAAGATGAGTATATTTGAGAATATGATATTATGTTATCATGCATATATTCTCATCAATTCATATATTTTTATTGGACTGTTGAAACTAATGAAAATCTAGTGTTTGGGCCTTAGCAACTTGAAATGGTGGGTTTCATTTTGAAAACCTTGGGTTAGAATCCCTAATCAATGTGTGGACCCCCATATGGTAACGTTTTATGAGTATGCTAGGAGGGTGACATAGTATGACGATAACCTATTTTAGGTTGTAAGAGCAGACTCTGTGGGCCTTGTTTGGACGTTTTGCTATGTGAATTCTCACTCGCACTTTAAGTGAGAAGAAAGTATGATAGTAGATATGATAGCCTATTGGTACTAAGGTCCACTGTTATTTAAGCAGATTTATGGTTGATGTGATCATCAAGACAAGTATGCCTGCATGACGTTATTCATGTTGCATAATCATGCATGGATTCATGTTGCTTAAATGTGTTATCAATTGTTTTGGTGTTTGGCTGATGAATTGTTCTTTATTATTATTCTCTGTTTAGTTGTTACGTAAGATTAGAAACTCTAAGAAAGAACCGACTTGATCTTTGTGCTTGACTTAAAGTTTTTCCTTCGCATGTTTTCTCGAAATCCTTATTTTTAGTATCAAGTATTTTATTACGTGTGAAAAGTTTTGGGGTGGCGAGCAAATGATTAGATGTTTTGGTGGTGCTCACTCCTACACAGACTCTTTTGCAGGTGCCCTAGAGAATGGCGTCGGGATCCAACATTTCAAACCATGCTTCACCAATTTCTTCATTCCACGGACTGACAAGTGAAGAGGAGGATCCTTCGATTATCGAGTGGGTAACTAGTTTTGTCTACTTAGTTTTACCACGACCATTATTCGAACTCCTTTATTGTTTTTTTTTGGCTCGTGTTTAAATTTGTAACAAATTATCTTATTTTTATAAGAAAAGGATTTTGTGAAACTCTTGTCTTTGAAGGATTTCTTAAACTCCCACAAGCTTTTAATTTCTAAAAAGGAACTTGTTCTCAAGTTGAATTAGGGCCTATTTTTTACTAAAGGTTTAAAAATTTCAAGTTTTGATTGTGTACATACTTCTTTCCCGATTGTTTACACATTGGGGAAGTTAAGTGACTAGCCTTGACGTTGATGGAATAAAAAGAAAAAAAATTCACAATTCTTCTAAAGCGACTTAAAGCATCTCCAAGAGAAAAAGTAAAATTGACACTTCAAATTAGACTTTACTGACCTATGTGGCAATTTAAAGAGTGCTATTTGCTACCTTTTTTACTCCAACAGACTCTACTAGTTTCATTAATTTATTATATATCATAAATTTTACTACCAATATATTTTATTGTTTGAAGACATCACTTTGAATATTTTAATAACAAAATAATACTTGAAGAGCCCAACATCATTCTTCAACATTGAAGAATTGATTCTAAGTCTCTAATTTGAAAAGTCTATTTGAAAAGGTTATTGGAGTAAATTTATCCTATGTGGCTCAGCAAATAAAGCATAAAAAATTATTTGAAGAGGCTGTTGGAGATACTCTTACAAAAATCTTTTTGTTTTACAAGTTATTTGATTGATGTGGCAGCTATCTTGTCTCAAATCTCCTACCTTGTTTTGTGACACAATACATTTGCCCTAACTTGTGGCCACGATACAGTTTCGCCAGTCGGGATAAATTTTGGGTTTGCAAGGGCTGTTTATTAGCATGAGATTGATAGTCCAGATTATTCTCAAGCAATGTTGTTGGAGTTCCATTTGTTAAGTGAGGACCAAATTCAAGCCCTACAATCAA
>QANT01001939.1:0-13034 GCA_003254885.1 Purshia tridentata | reverse complement strand
TTTAATCTTGACCATCCATTTTTGTGCATGAAATCTATCCCAAATTGGAAACTTACGCTTCTTTCTCACCTCCAAAAGTTTCCTCCTCATTTTCACTTGCACCTCTTAATGCGAGTTGAGAACTCCTTACTTAAGTTATTTCTTTCTCTAAAATTCTTTTTTCAAATTGTTTCTCATTATTAAGAAAAGGTAACGTAAAATACAAGCTTATTTTATAGCAATAATAATTAATCGTTTTCTTAAAGGAATCCTTTTTTTTGTGAAGCGAATCCAAAAGAGCAAGCTTCAATTTTTTTTGAAGAAGTTTCATAATTCAAAAATTTTGTTTCTTTTTTATTGGGTTATCAATTACCCCATAAAGGTGGTTATTAATTTCTTTAGTCAAAAATAGTCTTTTCCAAAGCGAAGCACTGCCATATTCTCATCACGCTAGAGTAAGTCTTTGGATAAGACTCTAAAGTTTGGTTTACTTATTTAAATTTAATTTATTTACTTATTAAGCTTTAATTTTAGTGTTATAGCAATTCTTTTGTGGAAATTAAGCAAAGGAGGTCTTCAATTGGGTAAGTAAATCTTCACCTTCTCTTTAAGGTTTTCATGCATGATTAATTTGTTAAATTGGATTATTAAATTAATTAGTCATGTTTAAAGCAAGATTTAAACGGTATAATTTAATTTATTAAGTTGGAATAAATAAAATCAATTAATTATGTAATTACAGAATTGCTAAAACCTAAAGAAGTAAGAAGTATGCAAATTAAGTTGCAATTATTTGCTTTACTTGCTTGACTACTTGGA
Organism: Purshia tridentata; assembly: GCA_003254885.1. Classification (NCBI taxonomy): domain Eukaryota; kingdom Viridiplantae; phylum Streptophyta; class Magnoliopsida; order Rosales; family Rosaceae; genus Purshia; species Purshia tridentata. The sequence continues at coordinate 12,236 of QANT01001939.1, read as the reverse complement.
CTTATTTATTTGTTAATCAATCAATCTAATAATGATTTGAGGCCACTCTATTAAAGTAATCGAACGACATGATGTTGAGGTCAATAGTAGTTGCTGTTGCTCTGCCGGCTTAAGAAACACTGGGATTGATCCCCAGTCACCCCCATACTGACATGGTCATGATTTTTAGAACTTTAAGTAGTTAACCTCCAGACTTAAAATAAAATTGGGATAAGTAGAAATCCTAAGTTCCGAAAATAAAAAGTCTTGGTCTTAGTAGACTATTTTTTGGAATTTTCTAGAAATACATGACCAAAAGGTAAGGTCATGTCGAAACTCTACCAAAGTTCTATCAAACTTACCTTTTACTAAAGTTGGTATTCTGTCAGATTTGGATTAAGTTTTTTCGGAGAATGATTTAAGGACTTTGGTGCTATGGAAGTACATAAAGATTAAACTTGGACACCAGGTGACTGTTAGACTATTTTTGTGCATGTATTATGATATTAAATATGACATTTGTACGCAAATACCACCTGGACTATGGAGAGTGTGCTCCTGTACCACTCAAACTTTTTTTTTTATACTATTTACCACATGAAATTATTAATATGTTCCGATGTGGCACCTCTAGTTAATTTTTCTGTTAAATTATCATCTTTTTTCTCAAACTTCCTAATTTGACCTTTGAAAAAAGATTTTGTTTTTTATTTATTATACTTGAAGGCAAATTAAGAAGTTTGAAAAAAAAATTAATGATTTAACAGAAAAATTAATTGGAGATGCCACATTAGCATATATTGATAATTTCAGGTGGTAAATAGTAAAAAAAAGAAAAAGTTTAGGTGGTAAGGGACCACACCACCTATAGTTAAGGTGGTATTTGAGTAAAAAAACTAATTAAATATTATTACTTGTGAACATTGCATTGTTTTTGTATGCCATATTGCATAGTTTTGTTGTTATTGATGATCTAAGAGTAAAAGGTCATGAAAGCCGCTGACTTTGGGTTTCAATCCCCTAAATTTCCGGAAGGGGTACATAAGAATAAGTTAGTCGATTTATCCTTCTAAGGAGACTAGCTTAAGGAGTACTACCATAGTAATAGATACTCTCGCAACATTATTGTGAATTTATCATGATAAGTGTAATTAGTCGTTTGTGATCAATCATCAATTAATGATACTTAAGTATCCTAAAATGTTTTGAAAAATTGCATATGCATCATCAAAGATTTCATGGATTTCAACGATTAAAATTTGATATTGATTTGTTAGTAAATCTTTTCAACTATTTTCAATACTGGCCATATTTAGTAAATATTTTACTTATTATTTCAAACCTAGTCAGGGTTCCCCAAGGAGAAGCGATATATGAGCATTAGTGATGCTTGCCTCCTACTGCTTTCTTTTGCAAATTAGTTTGCAGTTGACGATTTCGATTAGTCAATTGGGTGATGCACTTGAATATCTTGTTGTACATCTCAAGGTCTTTCTCGTTTAGTCAAGTTGGTTACTTGTTGAATTCTCTAATTTATCAGTTCAAACTATCCTTTCTATTGTTTATAATTTTTGACACAGCTTTCGAGTAGTTGGTTGGTACCTACTTTGGAATTGTTAGTCAAACATGACTTCTTTGAACGTCATATTGTTTTTAAGAGTATTTTTGTAAAACTTCTTACTTACGTGGGTTGACTTTATTTAAAATGCATTTTGAAATTATTTTAAATGATTTCTGCTAAAAGCTTTATTCTTTGATCCAACTCATATTCTATCAAATAAGTTTTACGCTGGTTATTTAATTCTAGAATGGAGTTCAAAGGACTTAATGACACATTCTAGGGTTCGATAGTCGACGGGCGACTGTAAAATGCCCCAAAAAGTGCTATTTTTTCTAGGTCATGTTTTGGGACACCAAAAAAACTATTTTGTTTTACAAAGTAATCTCATGATTGGAATTTAATTTTTAGATACATTGAAATGTTATCTATGTAAAAATTTAACGAAATCGAAAATCTTTTGGTTATTTAAAACCGTATTGAATAAATGTACATATAGTGACTTTAACTATTATTAAAATCGTATGTTTATTTTATAACAATTACATGACCATTTTTCAGATTCTGTTGATTTTTTTTTTTTTTGTAGAGATGATATCTAAAGAATAGTTTAAAAAATAAATAGTTTCGATTATTAGACTACATTGTAAAACGACATAGTTTTAATTGATTATTATGAGATTAACACACCATGAATTAGTAGATAATTAAAAAATGTTTAAAGATACCAACATAGATGAGCAACATTTATAGATTAAAAAACACTTTAGAGCTAACTGGTTTGTAAAATAATACAGTGTTAACCACCCATTTAAGCTCACTACACAAAGTAATTTTATAATCTGAACCGTTTCAATTTTAGATCTTTATTTATGGATCATTCTTATAAAAAATCATTAAAATTGAAAATTATTTATCATTTTGATTATCATCACAATCATTTCAATTTTATTCAAAAAAATTTGTTTGTTTATTTATTTTAGCAAAATAAGCTTATTCAATCTTATTTGACCAAAATATACAAGCTAAGTTACTCTGACAAGAAGCTATAATTAGAAATTTATTTACTATAGTGATCATAAGCCCTGTGTAGGACCCAAACCTAAAAGATAAAAGCAGTTGAATAGATCAAAGTGAGGGATTAGTCTATACCGTGCACAGCAAAATCATATATCTACGAAAGTATCTTCATAGATGTGTTGGATCTGCAGTAGAAAACATAAACAAGATCAGAAATTAAAAAGTGTTGATTTTTTCTTTTTCTGATCTGAGAATTAAGTGTCTATTGAGTAAGCCAGAAATTATAGCAGAATACGTTACACTTGCAGATGAAAGTTGTATTCGTACGTCCTGATCTTCAAAACAAGAACTGGACAGAGAAAATAAATGTAAGAAGAAAAAAGTACACAAATAAAAAAAAGAGGAGAAAATTAACAAATAAAAAAAAATTACCTGTTTAATTAAATCGTTGGATCAGCAGCAGATCATGGATGTTTCTTCACCACCAACCAAAGTGAAAGTGCAGCAATGAATCACAATCGAACCCAAAATGAAATTCAGTAAGATAAGAGCTACTTTGAAAACCAAAGGAATCAGAAGAGCCACAAGAGAAAATATGAAGATGGTGCGTTTAGAAAATATGGACACACACTTTAAAGTGCTACTAGTGCTTTATTATTAATTTTCTTTAATAAAAAAGAATACAAAATCAAAACTTTACCAAAAGGAGCGGTTTAAAGTCATTAGTGGGTTGTTGAAAAAAAAATAATAATAATCATTAGTGGACAAATTAGTTACTGTTGAGTATCAATTATTAGCTCTGAAAAAGACGAGTTCTGTTGCAAAACACTATTTTCTACTGAATGAATAATTGTCTGTCACTCTGTCACTCTGTAAAGTCGAAAATCGATTTTAATTTGCTATCCCTTCACATTTCACCTTCTAACAAGCTTCGCATTTTCAAAAGCTGGAATGCACGAAAATGCTAGGAAGTTGGACACTTTTAGACATATGGAAAAGTAGTTTGGGTTTTCAATAATGTCGATGGCCCATCTGGTTTTGGCATATTTGAGTTTTACTATTTTAAACTCGATCATAAACAAGAGGAAAGAACCCTTGAATAGACGATTAATTTTGATTAAAAATGTATTACTCAGATAAGATGATAAGGGGTTAGATATAAATGCAGTTATACTCAGCGCGCTCATGTCACTATTACACTGACAAAGATGACTTCTGCTTTTTACAAAGTTGGATTCTTCGAGTTGATCTGGTACATAAAAAAGGATAGTTGCTTTTAAGTATGAGCATCTCCAATTTTCCATATTATTTATAAGTACCAATTCTATGTTAGAAGTTGATTAACAATAGATTAAGTGGCTTGGGTGGATGTAGCTTTTGTTGACTGGCTCTTTCGGTGGAGTCCTTTGTTTTGGTCACAAAAGGGAACAACATACTTCCTTATTTTAAGGAAAGTTGGTTTGCATGATTTGCTGAATGTTGACATCAAATGGGAAAGGTGTACAATGGGTTGTGGTAGACAGCTAAGGGCTAAGCATGGCAAGCTATAAAGGCTTGTGGTAGACAGGCAGAGTAATTTTCTGAGAAATTGAGAGAGGGTGTACAATGGGTGGATCAGATTTGATCCAAGGGCTTGAGGTACTTTTGGGATGTAAACTCTTGAGTGTATTTTGTACTGTGTTTTTTTCTCTCATAGCGAAGGTGGATTCTCTGAGTGGATATAGGCATATCGTTGAACCACTGTAAATTTGGTGTTTGTTTTTTTCCTTTTGCGCATTTTTCATAGCCAATCTTAGCATATTATTAGTGTCGGGCAGCCAGGGGAATGGTAAAATTCCAAATATTCTATACTTGAGAGCAGTGGTGGAACTTGCAAGGGACCAAGAGTGGGCATGGCCCTGCAAGTTTTTGAAAAAGTGGTCCTATTTGCACACCTTATTTCTTCTCTTTATACACTTCTTTCACTTAATTAGTGAATTTACAGATTTATCCAGGGATGAAACTAATGTAGGGGCTGGGTTGGGCTGCAGCCACCCCATTTTTTTTTTCAAAAATAAAAAATAAATACTAGTTGTATACTTAATTATATACCTAATCCAAATTTAAATATTAGTTGTTACCCAACCCATATAAATTATAATAATATGCAATTAATAAGAAAAAAAATCAAAAAACAAAGACATTTTTTAGATCTTTTGAGGATTTTCAAAGCTTTGATTCTTTTTTTTTGGGGCAATAAAGCCTTGATCCTTGAATTTGACAATACCATTCCAAAACTCATATGTCAAGCTATCAAGAGCGTTGAAATTGTTAGAGGCTCTTAAAGCATTAAGCAGATCATGACCTTTAGGGATATTGAATCTCTATAAAAAATTTGCTGGCGCTTCGCAGCGCCAAACTCAATCTAACCATAGACACTAGGTTTATAGCTTTTAATTTTAGCCCACCCAATTTTAAATTTCTAATTCCGTCCTTGGATTTGCCTTATTGTGAAATACCCTAAAGCCCTCCCAAACACACCCCATCTTTTCCTCCCTCTCTCATTGCAACCTCTCTCTCTTATCCCAACAGCACCACCTTCCTCTCTCTCTCCTCCCAGAGCAGCACCACCCTCATCTCTCTCTCTCTCTCTCTCTCTCTCTCTCTCTCTCTCCTCCTAGCGCAACATCACCCTCTTCTCTTTCTCTCCTCCTCACAGCACCACCTCCCCTCATAGGTCTTTCGAAGTCTGCCTCGTTTGGTAGTCATCCACCGAAACGGTTAGTCTTGTTCGGTAGTCATCCGCCGAACATTTCTCGAATGTTTGATGACTGTCTACCAAACCAACTGAAATTTTTTCTACAAGTAGAGGCATGACAGTGCTGTGGTGGGGGAGCTAGTTGTGGTGGAAGCTCAATGGTGCGATGCGACATGGTGGTAACATGGTAGCTTGCTGTGCTGGGAGTGGTTGTGGCAAATAAGAGGGAAAGAGGAGAAAAGGACATAGAAGAGGGAGGTGTAGGGTGGTGTGGGAAGGGTGGTTTAGTAGCGAAGAAAGAAGGAGATTGACAGAGAAAGGGAGGAAGGAGAGAGGAAAAAAGGAAGAAGAGAAAGGGAGGATGGAGCGAGAGAGGAAGAAAGAAAGAAAGAAAGAGTATATAAATTATACTGGTTTTATACCTAATAAAACCAAGTCGAACTAAACCGTACCGTAAATATATATATAATTATAATTTTACAAATATACTTATGGTTTATATATGATTTTAAATTAAAAAGTGACCAAAAACATTATTTATGGTTTTTTTGTTTAATTTGTTTTGGACTTTTGGTTGGATTAGAATTTGAAAAGTGGAAACTATTAATTATCAAACACTATTAAACATATTTGGAATTTGGAATTTGGACTTTGTATTAGTTTATTACATGTACTTGTTGCTTTGTTATTTTTGGTTGGATTAGAATTTGAAAAGTGGAAACTAAATTATCAAACACTATTAAACATATTTGGAATTTGGAATTTGGAATTTGGAATTTGGAATTTGGACTTCGTATTAGTTTATTACATGTACTTGTTGCTTTGTTAGTTGTTAGTCTTTTTTTAATTTGAGCATAGTCTTTTTTTAATTTGGGCTAAAAAAATGCTCAAAAACATATTTGGCCTAAAAAAAGGCTAAAAAAAATATCAAATTGTGTATAAGCATAATTCTACACCGTAATACCGAACCAAACCGTAGCAGTATAAGGTTTGGTTTGGTTTTCCTCTCATTTTTTCGATGCAATGCACTGAACCACTCCGTTTATATATTTACGGCACGTTGCATGGTTTTACACACATATCGCACCAAACCGCACCGCGCCCACCCCTAGTTTTGGACTTTTAGTTATTTTTTTACAATATAGAAACTATAAATTATTTAAAATATAAACTAGTAATATTTTTGGACTTTTTGACAATGATAATATTTAATAGAGACCTAAAATCATATCTTCAAGTTCAAAGGAAGATATATGAAATATATTTAATTTTATAAATTATTATATTTCAAATACCAGCATGCTTATAAATATATTGTATATACTTAAATAGCATGGATGGTTAAGTGGTGTAGTGGGAAATCACCCCTTGATTAAGTTAGAGGGTCTTGGGTTTGAACCTCATCAAGTGTAAAACATTAATTTAGACATTTTTTATTGAAGATATATAATATATATAATATATATATATATAAATAAAATTGGGTATGTTGCGGTTTGGTTTAGTTTGGTTTAAGAGGGTGTGAAATCGAAACTGATGTGATTTTCGGTGTTAACTTTTTTTTGGTCAACACGATTTTTTACCAGTGCTGTCTGGCTGGTTTTTCCAAGGCACGGCTTAAATGCCCACCCCTTATCTGTAATTTGATAAGATGTTTGCAATCATGCTCAGTGACTTTGATTTTTTTTGTTTAATGGCTTGCTGTGTTGGTGAAACTGAATGTATGTGTGCGTTTGTGTTGGTTAAACTGACATTTAGACATTTTTTATTGAAGATATATAATTTATATATAAATATAAATAATTTGGTCTGGTGCGGTTTGGTTTGGTCAAGGTGTCACACCAGAATCGATGTGGTTTTCAATGTTGACTTTTTTGGTCAATACAATTTTTTACCAACGTTTTGGCTAGCTGATTTTTCCGGTGCACGGTTTAAATGCCTACTCCTAATCCGTAATTTGATAAGATGTTTGCAATCATGCTCAATGACTCTGATTTTTTTTTTTAATGGGTTGTTGTGTGAAACTGAATATATGTGTGCGTTTGTGTTGGTTAAACTGAATGTATGTGTGTTTGTTTGTTTTTTTATTCAATTCCAATGTATTTAGTGAAACTGAAACTAAATTTAATTTCACTAAATTCATTGAAACTAAATTCAATTATTAGTGAAACTATTTGTAGTGAAATTGTTATGAAACTGAATTCAATTTTTAGTGAACTAAAAAATTAAGAATAGTTCTATTTCCACCCATCTGTCTTATTTTCTCACTCACCTTATTTTTACACTTACAATTATATTTGAAAAAAATATAAAAACACTCTTCACATCCTTCATTATTCTTATAATACCTTTTGATATAAAAACTGAAACACTCACTCAATAAACACTCTTCCTACCCCTTTTAACTATTATCACATCCACTTTTTTTTAAAAAAAAATTCTTTCTTTCAAAATTGCTCTTGTTAAATATGATATAATTGAAAACAATTTATTGATAAAATAGAATTATACTTCCACGTGCTTGTCAAGAATTATATATGCATACATACGCACATATATATGAATTTCATGATTTATTGTTAAATATATCAACCCCAGCCCATTTGAGAATTCTCTAGAATAAGCTAGAGAAGTATAGCTATTGANATTTTAATTTTCATATCAAATTGTTCCCCATAAGAAGTGCTTCAACAATTAATTTGATATGAATTTTTTGTTACAAAAGATAGAACCCACGTTCTTTGGTAGAAGGCTAGAAGCTAGCAAGTGAACTTAAATGAAAATTAAAGTTGAATGACCATAGCANCTCTAATAGTTCTCTACAATTGGTATCAGAGCGGTTCGACCACGGGCCGACTTGGGTGAAGCTTCCAAGAATTGTGAGGAGTTCAGTACTTTGCAAGGTTACTCTTGTTTAGTGTATCGAAACTCTGCTGGCACGATGGGTGACCTTCAAGTAGTTGGAGGAATCAAGAAGCTCAATAACCAAAATTACAACACATGGGCAACATGCATGGAGTCTTACCTACAAGGCCAAGATCTTTGGGAAGTCATCGGCGGCAACGATGTCACGCCACCGGAAGAAGACACCACTGGCATTTTGCGCAAGTGGAAAATCAAAGCAGGTAAAGCTTTGTTTGCCCTAAAGACCACAGTTGAAGAAGAATTGCTGGAGCACATAAGAAACGCCACAACACCAAAACAAGCATGGGATACCTTTGCCACTCTCTTTTCAAGAAGGAATGATACAAGGCTACAGCTTCTTGAGAACGAGTTACTATCAGTTGCACAACGCGACATGACGATTGCTCAGTATTTCTACAAGGTAAAGTCGATCTGCCGTGAAATTTCTAAATTAGATCCTACTGCTACTATTGTGGAATCCAGGATAAAAAGAATAATTATCCATGGTCTGAGACCCGAATACCGAGGCTTCGTTGCCGCTGTACAAGGATGGCCTACTCAACCATCACTTGTTGAGTTTGAAAATTTGCTTGCCGATCAAGAAGCTCTGGCTAAGCAAAGAGGAGGGGTCTCATCAAAAGGTGAGGAGGAAGCGCTCTACACCAACAGAAGCAAAGGTAGCTTCAAGCAGCATGTCGATGGTGGATCTAAAAGAAACGGTGACAGGGCGAAAAGTCATCAAGGAGAAGGAAGTTCTCGGCCAGTGGGAGCTCCAAAATATCACGGCAATCGTGGTCAATCCAAGAATAATAAAAAGTTCGAGGGCAAATGCTACAACTGTGGAAAGAAGGGTCACATGGCGAAAGATTGTTGGTTCAAAAAGCCCACAGAGAGTAATGCTGCTACATCAAGCCTAAAGGAGAAAAGTGAAGACGATTGGGACGCCGAAGCATCTCTTGCAATAGAGGAAGAGGATCTAGCCTTCGCAGTAATGATGCCTGAACAAGTCGACTACAAGAATGATTGGATCGTCGACTCAGGATTTCAAATCACAAGACCGGTGATCAAGAAAAATTAAAAAATATGACTGAATACAAGGGAGGTCGCGTGGTGGTGACAGCTAATAACTCGCGATTACCGATAGCTCACATCGGTAAAACAATCATTGTACCTCAATACAGTCCTAACCAGGTGCCACTCCAAGATGTCTACCACGTTCCAGGTATGAAGAAAAATTTACTTTCTGTAGCACAGTTAACATCATCAGGCAACTATGTTCTGTTCAGTCCACGAGATGTGAAGGTCTATCAAGACCTCAAGATCACAGAAAAGCCGATGATGGAAGGACGAAGATTGGAGTCAGTCTATGTAATGTCTGCAGAATCTGCATATGTGGACAAGACAAGGAGGAACGAGACGGCAGATCTATGGCATATGAGATTAGGTCATATTAGCTATCACAAACTAAGTGTGATGATGAAGAAGGCATTGATTAAGGGTCTTCCTCAGCTTGACGTGAGAACGGATACAGTCTGTGCAGGATGCCAGTATGGAAAAGCGCATCAACTACCATACAATGAGTCAAAGTTCAAAGCAAAAGAACCGTTAGAGTTGGTTCACTCTGATGTGTTCGAACCCGTCAAGCAACCATCGGTTAGTGGGATACGATACATGGTGACGTTTATCGATGACTTCTCCAGGTATGTATGGGTTTTCTTTATAAAATAAAAATCCGATACTTTTTCAAAGTTTAAAGAGTTCAAAGAGACAGTTGAAGGAGAAGTGCAAGAGAAAATCTGCTGCCTACGCACTGATAATGGAGGAGAATATAACTCACACGAGTTCTCTCAATATCTACGAGAATCAAGAATACATCATCAGTTCACATGTGCAAACACCCCACAGCAAAATGGGGTGGCAGAGAGAAAGAATCGACACCTTGCAGAGATCTGTCGGAGTATGCTACATGCAAAGAATGTACCAGGAAGGTTTTGGGCTAAAGCCATGAGAACTGCAGCTCACGTGATTAACAAACTCCCTCAACCAAGGTTAGAATTTGTTTCACCCTTTGAGAAACTGTGGGGTATGAATCCTACAGTTAGTTATTTTCGAGTATTTGGTTGTGTGTGCTACGTATTTGTTCCAAGTCATCTACGTAGCAAGTTCGACAAAAAGACCGTTAGATGTATCTTTGTAGGATATGACAACCAGAGAAAAGGGTGGAAATGTTGTGATCCTACAAATGGAAGGTGTTACACATCACGAGATGTGGTGTTCGATGAAGCATCGTCCTGGTGGTCCTCAGAAAAAGAGGTGTTACCAGACTCAAGAGAAATTGAAGATAAGCTACAACAGAAGATGGGGGAGCACACTACTCAAGTTCAATCGAGTCCAGATGAGTCTGAGGATTCGTTTGACCGCGATGATTCTAGCCACGAAGTAACTCAGAATCCTTGGCAAACTGGTATATATCAGCCACCAGCTAGTGAAGCAGAAGAATCAAGCCCACAGTCACAACTCAGAAGGTCAACAAGAATACGAAAGCCAAATCCTAAATACGCCAACGCAGCCATAGCAGAAGAAGTAGTTGAACCTGAGGTGTTTGAAGAAGCATCACAGAATCCTAAGTGGCTTAAAGCCATGAGAGAAGAGATTACTGCGCTTGAGCAAAATCAGACTTGGGAACTAGTGCCAAAGCCAAGAGATGTGAAACCCATATCATGCAAATGGGTGTACAAGATAAAACGTCGTCCTGATGGATCGATCGAGAGGTACAAGGCTCGGTTGGTGGCTCGAGGGTTCTCTCAACAGTATGGACTAGACTATGATGAAACGTTTAGTCCAGTGGCAAAGCTTACAACTGTACGAGTTCTACTTGCACTTGCAGCCAACAAAGACTGGAACTTGTACCAGATGGATGTGAAAAATGCCTTTCTGCATGGAGAGTTGGACCGGGAAATCTACATGATGCAGCCAATGGGCTTTGAATGCAAAGTTCATCCCGAGTATGTATGTAAGCTGAGAAAGGCACTTTACGAATTAAAGCAGGCACCAAGAGCATGGTACGGTAAGATTGCTGAATTTCTCTCTCAAAGTGGTTATTCTATAGCACCTGCAGATTCCAGTTTATTTGTCAAAGCTAATGGAGGAAAGTTAGCTGTAGTGCTGGTATATGTGGATGACTTAATCATCACTGGTGATGATGAGATAGAAATTTGCCGAACAAAGGAAAATTTGTCAATTCGCTTCTAGATGAAAGAACTTGGTCAGCTCAAGCACTTTCTTGGGCTAGAGGTTGATCGCACACAAGGAGGGATATTTTTGTGTCAACATAAATATGCAAAAGATTTGTTGCAAAAGTTTGGAATGCTTGAGTGCAAGCCAATCTCAACACCGATGGAGGCCAATGCCAAGATGTGTGCACATGAAGGCAAAGACTTAGAAGACGCAACAATGTATCGACAATTGATTTTGCGGGAGATCATAACACCAGGAGATCAACTATTGGATATGTCTTCAGAATTGGTGGTGGAGTAGTTTCATGGTGTAGTAAGAGACAGCCGACTGTATCTTTGTCAACTACTGAAGCGGAGTACAGGGCAGCAGCAATGGCAGCTCAAGAGACTACATGGTTGAAACAGTTAATGAATGATCTACACCAACTAGTAGATTATTCAATACTATTATACTGCGATAATCAATCGGCTGTTCGTTTGGCAGAAAATCCAGTTTTTCATGCAAGAACTAAACATGTGGAGATACACCACCATTTTATCAGAGAGAAGGTTCTACAAGAAGAAATTGAGATGCGGTAGATCAATACAGATGACCAAGTTGCAGACTTGTTCACAAAAGGTTTAAATACTAGCAAGTTCGAAAAATTTCGTATTCAACTCAACGTGGTGAGAAGAATGAGCTGGTGTTGAGGGGGAGTGTTAAATATATCAACCCCATCCCACTTGAGAATTCTCTAAAATAAGCTAGAGAAGTATAGCTATTGATGTTGACAGGACCGCCCCGGAGTTGACCCCGAGACGA
>QANT01001937.1:0-14898 GCA_003254885.1 Purshia tridentata | reverse complement strand
AAAGGGTTCCAATCAAGTAGTTAAATTTCTGTTTTGTGGAAATTTTCGATGGAAATTTCGACGGAAATTTCGAGAAAATTTCGATTTCGCTAGGGTTTTGACAGAAATGACGGAAATTGTTATTAAAATACGGTAATTTTGAATGAAACTTTACTATATATTTATTTAACATATAATCTACTATATTGATAAAAAAAATATTGAAGAAACCAAATTTTATAATAGGTTTCATGTGTTAAGGTAATTATAATGCATGCTGTAGACAAATACAGTTAAATAAAATTGGTATAATTAATAAATAAAATTAGTATATTAGTTATATTTTATATTTTTTAGAAAAAGGTATAAAATATTAGAGATTTAGGTATGTTTGAATACTTTTTGGTATAGAAATCTATACGGGTTTAGGGTTTAAAAACAACGAAACGAAACTCCAAAACCAAAAATCAAATGAAACCTAAAAAATAAAGACCAAATGAGACCAAAGCTAAAGGACTAAACATAATCTCAAACAAAATCCCAAACTATTTTTTTTTTTCAATTGTCTAAATGCCTCAAACGGTCAAATCCCAATCAATTCTAATTTTTTTCTTTTCTTTCATTCCTTTTTTTTTTCCTCCCTTTTTTCCTTCCTTTTTTCTTTTCCTTCCTTTTTTTTCTTTCCTTCCTTTTTTTCTTTACTTTCCCCTGCTGCCCATGAGAGCCCAGCCCANGAGCCCAGCCCACTTCACTTTCCCTTTTTTTTTTTTCTTTTTTTCTTCTTTCCTCTCTCCTCCCTGCCTGTGAGTCCTTCTTCTTTCCCATCTTTTTCTTTTTTTCTTTTTTTCTTCCTCCCTCACAGCAACACCACCTCCATGGCCACCATGCTGGCCTTTTCCGGTCAACCCAAGGCCACCAGCGGGACCCCCAGGCCCCAGCCATCTTCTCCTACCCTTCCTCCACGCCGGCCAGCCACTACATGCTTTGGAATTGCTAAATAAAAGCTAGCCACCGTCGGATTCTTTCACCAATTCCGGCCACCTCCGAGCTCCGATCATCCAATTTTTTTGTGGGTTTTTCTTCCCTCACCAGAGGCTTTCATTCCCCTAAGGTTTGAGGTTCCAATTTTGTGTAATTTGATTTTGGATTTTAGGGTTTGAATACAATTTCGAAATTTCGGTAGATTTCGGATATTTCGGCAAAATATCCGAAATATACTCGAAATTTATATGGTATGGTTCCAAAATTTCGACTCCTCTCAAAAACAAAAATTTCGATGAAATTTCGGTGAAATTTTCAAAATTTAACAACTTGGTTCCAATTAGATATAGCTCAAATTCAAACTTAAGGGAAATATCTCCTTCTCTATTCTACTTCTTGTTTAAGATTTCCGTCTCAATCTCGTGCCAAGCTCTTGAGGTTGATCTCATCTCTTTCATCCCTAAATTAAGCATCGGATAGTGTTTAGCTAACACCCTACTGGTGTTAGATCATTTTTCGTATCTTTATTCTTGACAGATCACCCTCTTGTTCTTGAAAAAAATCATCGTGTTCGTCAAGGATCAGCACTTCCATATCATCATCTCGACGTTGACCAAAGACTTACAATCTTTGGCATCAACAAATTGGTGCCGTCTGTGGGAAACAAACACTTCAGCCACTGTCTCCATCACCTTTTCATTAAGGTCTTCTTTGTTTCCCATTTTCTTCCTACTTTTTCTTCAAAATGAGTGACGAAAGCCACCATACTCCTTCTCAGTCAAGGGCATCTGGGGACACTCACCCCATGTGATATGTTCATGAATTGATACTATTTTATATTCCTCTTATTTAGTTTTTGTGAGTTCATTTGAATAAAAGTGTTACATTTCTTGTAGTTTTGTATTTTTGGCTTCCTTAAGTAACAAAATGTGAAATTGTACTATTTATTCCCTTAAATAGATTTTGATATGAATCCAATTGGAAATGGAAGCTACACCTTGAAGTTTTTTCAGGTTGAATTTCGTTACATTTAAAGACTTTTAAGGTGTTCATTTTGAATTTTAAAGTCAGCCCAAAAATGTTCCCAAGGAGAACTAAGTCAGCTACATTGTTTGGGCCATAACTATTTCTGGGTTGGTTAAAGCATCCAAATCGCGCTCCAAAGACAGCTCAAAATTTCTAATAGCAAAAGTGCAAATGGTCAAAAAGTCATCTTTCCATTTTGGGTAAAAGCTATCACATACTTTCTATCCTCTTCTAGATCCAGCCATTCCTAGCTAAAGTTCTTCCCAACAATGTGATGACTCCAAATAAGGCAAAGGGAATATCTACCTATTTCCCAAACATCAAAGATCAACCTTAGCAAGGGAAATTAGAATATCTTCAAATTTTTGAACTCACTTAACCTTATCTCTTCATCTTTTCCTTCCCTCTCATCTTAGCCACACATCACAACCACTCTCACTCTCTCAATTTCGAATTAACCTCTTACCATACAAGGAAAACCCTCATTCCATCATCCATTCCATCATCTCATCTCAAAAACACAATCTCATCTTCCATCCTCCAAAACCCTAGCCTTTTCTCATCTCTCTCCATCATTTCTTTTCTCAATATTCCCTCCATCAACTTTTCCTCTCCAAAAAGCCAAACACCATCGCAACACCCATCCACCATATTTACTACCATTCTTGCAAAAGGACCTTGCAGCCACTTAAGACAAGAAGCTATTTTGGGCATCTTTGGAGGAGTTACACCCCTTGGGAGCTTGGCTTCAATATCTAGAGTTTTCTCTTTTCCCTCTTGTTTCTATTTATATTTCGATTTGTGATATTGTTTGTAACTTTTATGGACAGTGAGTAGTTTCTTGATTTGGGGCTAGGGATGTAGCCCTAGCCTAACATGTAATGAACTCATGTTTTTTGTGATATAATGTCTTTTTAGATATATATGCTCTTATGCTAGTTTAATAATCATGACATGTATGTATGAACTTACCACTTGTGCATATGAGGAATGTTGTCATGTAGAAATTAGAGATTGGTAACCTTTAGTTTTTAAAGCATGTTGCATAAGAGTGTGATAATTTAAGAGCACCTTTGGTTGGACTGATTTAATTGCTTGGATTTCTCATCCTTAGAACTTTATGCACCTAGGGTTTGCTATGGCATGAATCTTAGGTAGTTAGCTATCACCTTGGTTGGGGTAGTTGACAACACGAAAGTCGATGTGCCCTAATTCACCTTGGCCGGGGGTTAGGAGAGAATCTAATATATCTAATTTGGCATAATCACTAATTGCATTTTGTTACATGGAAGGGTTAGTGTGAACCCCAAAACCCCAAATCTCATATCATCATCAATTTAATTTGCACTTGAATTTACTTGCTGTTGATTTTAAATTAGTTTGTCCTTAATTTAAGTGTTACTTGTTATCAATCAACCAACCAACAACCAAACACTACTCATTTGTGCATATCATGATGCTTAGTTGTGACTTTGCATAGTACATAGTAGCTTGTTGTTAGTTTTTTACCCTAAAATCAATCTAGCTTGTGGTTGAAGTCCCAATCCAACCTCTTAGGTACGACAAACCCCTACTTGCCAATCCATACTAAAAATTGACAACCTTGCACTTGAGGTGGAGAAGTCAACACCATGGAACCCCAAGCCCCCTACAAAAGGGAAAAAAGTGAAGGCGTTAGGCTCATCCAAGACTAAGGCAGCCAACAAATTGCTGAAGGAGACTTAGCAGCATTTGATGGCTGAGAATGAGTTACTCAAGAGAAAGGCCGAACTCTTGCAAAAGCAAGCCGAACAAGAGGCCGTGCTGCAACGCATCAAGGCGCATCAAAGGACCACTGACCATCCTAAGCCTCGCTAGGATGCCAACCGAGTTGATCGCGAACTTAGCCTCGTGCCAAGGCAGAAGAGGATCACTTGGGTGGATATTATCGCCCATCAAGCCTTACAAGATGACGGCTCGGCATTCGGGGGCTTTCATGACATGCCCCTAGAAGAACAAATGGACTTCCTCGATGCACGCCTGGTTTTCTTACAGAAGGAGGTAGCATATGCCAACAACACCTGCCGTTCTCTAAGTCAGTCAGAAGACGAGCCGAGGGGATACAAAGGCTCAATGTTAGCACAGGCGATGGAAGCTTCACCGCCGCCCTATCGAGGTAATCCCTTGACTTCCTTCGACGATCCTCCTCGATCAAACTAGAGGGGCCAATCTCAGGGATCATCCTCCAGAGAATCCATACCAATCTGAAGGTCCGTGCAAGAGAGAATGGACCATGGTGAAGAACTCCCACTCCCTTATACCCAACGTCTAATGGAAGCTAAAGTATCCAGGGACACTAAGCCTCTGAAAATCGACTAGTACGACGGTTCTAAGGACCCTGAAGACCATCTGGACAACTTCAGGTATGCCATGGAAGGCAGAGGCGCTTCAGAGGCAACAAAATCTAGTATCTTCCCATCCACTCTCAAGGGGCTAGCTTGGCCTGGTTTAGGTCCTTAAGGCTGGATCCATTGATTCGTTTGCTGATCTGAGGAGAGGCTTTCTACCAAGGTATCGAGTTGTATCTCCTATTGCTTCAATCTCCCATTGCTGCATCTCGTTAGAATGGTGTCGACTTTCCAAGAAAGTTCCTCGTAGTACTCAGGATCTAACCTCGACACTCGAGCCGATGTCGAAACCTCAAGGCCCCGATTTTCACTGGGAATAGTCTCTCTAACAGTTGACCCTCTAGCATCAACTGGTCCCTTTTGCTGTTGTTCTTCTTCCAGTTCTTTCTTTTTGGCACCACCATCTCCCGTTCGGCCCTAGACCTGAAGCTCTCGGTCGCCTTAGTCTTCTTCCTCTGAGTCCAAGCACACAATGGGGACTTTGGGTAAGAAGCCGAAAGTAACTTCTTCCCGGATCTGACAAGATCTGTTCCCTGAGGGACCGAGCTGAACCCTCTCAATCTGACCATCCCACTCCATAGATTGAGTTCGGGACGTCTCTGAGCCACTTTCACCATCGAATTGTCCCCCAGACTAGATTCTGGATTCCGAACTAGATGACATACTCAGAAGCGGCCCTCACTCCACCAAAGATCTAAGCAACCTCTTTGTTTCCAAGTCGGAACAATTCCGGGAACCTCTCCAAACCCAGAGACACGAGAAAACAAAATCATAATAAATATATATATGCACGAGTGAGAAAAGTGATAAAGTGCTTACTGAATCTTTCACACTCCTTGTCGCGATCAACTAAAGAGACAAATGGGGCAAGGAAAACTCAAGCTTGATCTTCAGGAAATGGAGGAAATCCCTAAAAGGAAAAACTTGCAACAAGAGAGAACGAAAAAGCTTAAGAATGATAAAAGTTTTAAGCCAAGGGGGGAGATCTATTTATAGCATAATTGAACGAATCCTAGCCGTTCAATTCGAACGTGCAAACCCTAAGATATCGCCGCCTGTCAAGCATTCATAGGTAGTGAGTCGAAGCGACGTCTCACTTCAAATCATCCATGACTCCATCATCACACTGATACGCGCATGTTTTCGAGGTTCGGCTGGCCACACATTTTGCACCACATGGCGGGACGGTTGAAATGAGAGGTCATGGCTTTAATGCGGAACCTACCTTATTGCTAAAGGAGAAAACTTCAGCTTTCCATCCAAGTCTTATGCACTTAACTAGAAAGCTGTGGGACTTTTGTTGGTGCTCAGATCTGCACCTATCTCCACCACCAATCTAGGTTTGACACTTGGCTGTGTCGGTTGAGCATCAGTTGGTTAACCATTCTAACGGACACGTCATCTCTAGCCATCAACTCAGGTCTACGGTCCTGATATCGAGGCATAGCTGATCGGACTCTTAGCTCAACAAAAATCCATTTACATACCCGATTAGGGGCCCAAGATTGGTCGGCTCAGCCATACCTATGATACTGAGCCAATGCTCAAGACTAATCCGGAGTGTATCTCCCTCTGATGTCACCTCGGGTCGAACTCAACGTTCAGTTCAGACCCGTCCCTATGACCGTGAGTAGCGAAGCTAGAGCGCAAATCTCCCCAAACCAGCACTTAAGACACCTTCGTATACACCTCACCTCCTTCTGACAAAGGCAACTGGGATGGAACATCCATCTCACCTACCATGGCATCCCACGCTGTTCATGTGATGACATGGCGACATCTCATCCATTCATTCCCATGCAGGTAACCCTCTTTTTGCCTATAAATAAGGCATTCTCCCTTCATGCAAAGGGTTCCAACCAGATATACTTAAGGGAAATATCCCTTTCTCTATTCTGCTATTTGTTTAAGATTTCCATTTCAATCTCTTGCTAAGGTCTTGAGGTTGATCTCATCTCTTTCATCCCTAACTTAAGCATCCGAGAGTGTTTAGCTAACACCCACTGGTGTTTAATCACTTTTCGTATCTTTATTCTTGACAGATCACCCTTGTTCTTGAAGAAATCATCATGTTCATCCCAAAGACTTACAATCTTTGGTATCAACAAAGAGTGATTTGAAGAACTTGGATTCGGTTCTCATGCTTGGCTTTGACATTTTGGTATGTTTTTAAATCTTCTAGTATCTCCTCCAGCTGGATTTCCTAATCATCTCTTCCCTCCGACCCCACTACCATTGTCACTACCCTCTGTACCGGTTGGCCAGCCACCACCCACCCTCAGTTCCCTGCCCCTCTTCCCCGCACCCAACCCTAGGCCAGTCGCACCCTCCCCCACCAAACCCCAAACTCGTCGCACCCCTGACCCAAGCACTTGCACGTCGTCGCACTGTTCACTATTGAACATCACCAACCCAAATTTCATTTTTGAAAGAAAGGAAGAAAAATAAGAAAGAAAGAAAACAGAAAGAAAAAAGAAACAAAGAAATAAATAAATAAGAAGGAAAGGAAGAGAAATAAAGGGCTGGTGGGGTGGGGGGAATGGTCGATGGCGATGTGGAGGGAGGTGCTGCGGGGGGTGAAGGATATTGTTTTTGAACAAATTTTATTTGTGGGTATATTTTGTAAATTTTTGAGTATAGAAAGAATATTTTATGGTACGAATACTTTTACTCTGGGGATTCAAAAAGACCAAAATATTCCTTAAAATTTACTTGAAAAGACCAATGTACTCTTATTTTTAACGAACATATTAACGAAATTAGAAGGAGGCGTTACAATGCAAAATTTTTTAATTCAGGCACTAGATTGATTTAATTTTTAATAGGTGATAACTTGCAAATCGAGGTATAGTCTAGGTGGGTGATGTGTAAAAAAGTCATCTTTTGATACCTGTGTTTTGGACTGAAGAGGCTTAGAGCTTCCAATTGGTTTTTACCAAATTGACTGATGACCAATCAAATATTTTTGGTAATTCGATTGTCTCAATTCAAAACAAAAAATATCGAAAAAATTAGGCCAAAAGTCACGTACAAAAAAAATAGCTGAATATTGACGTGGTTTAAAAAATAGCCACATACACAAAAACGATAATAAACATTTAAAATATAATAAAATACAAAACTAAAATAATTTTTTTTAATCTACAGCACATTCATGAGACTTATGAACCAGGTTCTTCGTCCATTTATTGGTTCTTTTGTTATAATTTATTTCAATGACATTTTAATCTACAACAGGACCAAAGAGAAGCATCTAGTGCACTTAAGACAAGTTTTGGACATACTAAATAAAAATAAGCTGTTTGTAATAAGCTGCTGTTTTTGGGTTTCGTGGTTGGTGAGAAAGGTGTACAGGTGGATGAGGAGAAAGTTAGAGCCATCCGTGATTGGGCGACCCCTAAATCTGTGTCTGAGGTCCGGAGTTTCCATGGCTTGGCTACTTTTTACAGGCAGTTTGTAAGAAATTTCAGCTCCATTACTGCGCCAATCACAGAGTGCTTGAAGCGTGTCAGATTCAATTGGGGTGACGAGCAGGAAAAAAGTTTTGCCTTTATTAAAGAGAAACTTTGCACAACTCTGATCTTAGCTCTTCCGAACTTTAAGAGAGTATTCAAGGTCGAATGTGATGCTAGTGGAGTGGGAGTACGTGCTGTGCTTTCCTAAGAAAGAAGACCTGTACCTTTCTTTTTTGAAAAGTTAAGTGAAGCCCACCAGAAATGGAGTACGTACGACCAGGAATTCTATGCAGTTGTTAGGGCGTTGAAGCAATAGGAGCACTACCTTATTGAGAGAGAATTTTTGTTGTTCACAAATCACTAGGCCCTTAAGTTTATTAATAGCTAGAAACATGTTAATAAGATGCATCCAGGTGGGTAGCTTTTCTACAGAATTTCCTGTTTGTGATTAAACAGAAGTCTGGTACTCCAAACCGGGCCGCTGATGCTCTACGTAGGAGGGCTTCCTTACTGGTTACTCTTTCACAAGAAATTGTGGGATTTGAATGTTCGAAGGAATTGTATGAGGCTGACTATGATTTTAAAGAAATTTGGGCGAAATGTGTCAATCACGAACCGGTAACAGATTTCTATAACAATGAGGGGTATCTTTTCAAGGGTAATCAGTTGTTGTAAGACCCCGTACTTTTCTAAATTTATTTTGAAAAGTATTTTAAAGAATTTTGGGAATTTATTTGAGAAATAAAGTGTTTTGGGGTTTTTTTTTTCTAATTTTAAATTAATTTTAACTTAGGCTAAAAGTTGACTTTTTGTTCGAGCGAAGTTTTAGTTTTGACTTTGGGTCCGTTGGAAAGGTCTCATTCTCACGAGTTCGTAGACACGAAGCACACTTCAAACGGAGCTACGGTTTGGAACTTACAAACGTGTGAAGGGAGGGGCAAACTTGTAATTTTGAAAAGTTAGTTTTTAAAAGCACAAAAATCAGTTTCTTCTTCATTTCTCTCTCCTCTCTCGCGCACCCTCTCTCTCTCGGGCATCTCTCTCCAGCCGCCACTATCACCGACGAGTGGGGGCCCCTCTTGTGGCGGCTGGGCATGGGTTGAGCTTGCCGAGCTCGCCTCCTCCTCCTCCTCTTCCTTCCCCTGGTGGCAGTTCCCCTTGAAGCACCCCAGAACGAGAAATCCAGCCCATGTACAGTCGGTGTCACCAGCGTTGATTCGTCGATTCTGGCGACGTTGAGACCTCCCACCAGCCCAGGACGACTCTCTTTGTCGAGCCCATCATGGTGGTGTCTTCCGATTATCCATCGGAGCTCGTATGGCTGTGGATTGACTTTGGGCAGGCCGCGGCTTCTCCAGTAAAATTCTGGCGTTTCCGGCCACCTTTTTCGTCGATTGAGGTATGGAAATCGATCCCCTCGATCTCTTCTTTATTTCTGTATGCTTGGTTTGGGCTAAAAGCCATTGGTTTGCAACACGCAGGTTGGGCAGCCACAGCCACCACAGCTTTGCCATGCGTGGTGGTCGTGTTGGGTGTTTTCCCGTGCTCTTCAACCTCTTCGGAACCTCGTAGGACCAATTCCAAGCTTGGGTGAGTGTTTGGTGAGTAGTTGGTGATTTTTGGTGATTTTTCTGTGTTGGTTTGTGGCTGGACAGCCACCGTTGGTGGTGGCAACCGCTTATTTCGGCTTTTGACGACCCGTTTTATTGAATTTGTGTGAATTGTGAACTGTCTGGTTTAACAGGTACCCTAGGCTCGAGAATTGTATTTCTGATGCCGTTTTACTGCCGGATTTTAGAATCCGAGCAAAGACGCCGTGAAGGACAGCTTGGTCTTTTTGTGTGGTCACTATGAGTGGAATTTAAGTTCAGTTGCTTGATTGTTTGCTTGTGTGCTTGGTTGTTAGTTAAGTGGGTACGGAATAGGATTGGAGATCCCGAAGGTTTAAAGGTTATTTGAGGTTAAGGGATTAATTGAGGATAATTGGGTATTACAAATTATTGTGGTTTGGCTAGTATTTGAGGATTAGTGAATTTAAAGTGGATTATTTATATTTGAGGTTTATGGGATTATTTTGAGGTGTATGGAATTATTCGCTTGTTTATTTGGATTGGTGATTTGTGGATTTTATGGTTTGAGGCTTAAGTCGGTTTAATCATTTGATTATTTTTACTGATTTTTATTTGAGGTTATTATTATAAGTTTTCACTCATACTAGCTCTAGTGAGCTTACCGGGTTTGTGTTTAAACCCGGTGCACCTTTGGTTGGGTGCAAAGTTTGTTTTGCAGGTTAAGCAGGCTAAGGAGATAGTGGAGAGAAGACGGGGCAGTGGGACCACTTTTAAAAGAACTTGGCTTGTATAAATGTTTTTGTGAAACACAGTTAATTTAAATAAAATGTTTTATGTTCATAGCTCACTGTTTCGGGTAAAAAAAAGATTTAAAGGTTTCAGTTTAATGTTGTTTTTCACGTGCCCGAGGTTCGGGGTGTGACAGTTGTGCATTCCCAATTCATCCCTGCGAGAAAAATTGATTTGAGATCTACATGGTGGGGGAATGAGCAGCCATCTAGACCGAGACAAAACCATTGCCAGTTTAGAAGAGCAGTACTATTGACCTCAGTTGAAACGTGATGTAGGGACGGTAGTGAAGAAGTGCTATACTTGTCAAGTTTCCAAGGGTCAGGGTCAAAATACTGGTTTATATATGCCTTTACCTATTCCTAATGACATTTGGCAGGATATTGCTATGGACTTCGTGCTCGAGTTACCCAGTACGCAAAGGGGAGTGCACTCAGTTTTTGTGGTAGTTAACAGGTTTTCCAAAATGCCTCACTTTATCGCTTGCAAGAAGACAGCCGATACTTCCAATATAGCCAAACTGTTTTTCAAGGAGGTTGTTCGATTCCATGGGGTGCCAAAATCTATAACTTCTGACCGTGACGCCTAGTTTTTGAGCAATTTTTGGATCACTTTATGGAGGATGTTCGGAACTGCTTTGAACCGAAGTAGCACTGCCCACCCTCAAACTGATGGCCAAACTGAGGTTACAAATAGGACACTGGGGAATATGATACGAAGCATTTCCGCGAAAAGCCTAAGCAATGGGACTATGCGTTGCCACAGGTTGAATTTGCGTATAACAGTGCAGTTCATAGCGCTACCAGGCGGTCTCCATTTCTATTGTTTACAGAGCCATGCCAAACCATGTGGTGGATCTGGTGAGATTGCAAAAGGTCATGGCGCAAGTGTTGCTGCTGAAAATATGGCTGAGGATGTGATGGCAGTAAGAGATGAAGTTAAGCAAAAGTTGGAGCAGACCAATGCCAAGTACAAGGCTGCAGTTGACAAGCATAGGCGGGTGAAAGTGTTCCAAGAGGGAGATTCTATGATGGTGTTTCTGAGGATGGAAAGAGTACCTGCTTGTCCATATAGCAAGCTGAAGCAGAAGAAATATGGCCATTTCAAAGTGTTGAAACGAATCAATGATAAAGCTTATCTTATTGATCTGCCCGAGTCCATGGGGATCTCCAACACGTTCAATGTTGGTGACCTGAACAGTACCATGAAGATGAGGCTCTATATTCTGAAGATAACTCAGGGTCGAGTTCTTCTAAAGTGGAGGAGACTGATGCAGAACGGATGGTAATTCAATTTGAAGAACAACTTGAGTGTCGAAAACGAGAGAAATTATTTCTACTAAACTTAGCTGTTGAGCCTAAATATGGTCGATTTACATATGAAATCGAAGGGAATCGCGCCACGATTCCAACTGTAACACCCCGTACCTTCCAAAGTGGTTTTGAAAAGCTTTTTAAAGGTTTTCGGGATTTTACCAGAGAAGTAAAACGTTTTGGGCGTTTTTCAAATTTTAAGTTGATTTTAATTTGGGGGCAAAAAGTTGACTTTTAGTTCGAGCAAAGTTTTTGCATTGACTTTGGGTTCGTTGGAAAGGTCTCGTCCTCACGAGTTCGTAGACACGAAGCACGCGTCCAACGGAGTTACGGTTTGAAAGTTACGGACATGTGAAGAGAGGGACAAACTTGTAATTTTGGAAAAGTTTGTTTTTAAAAAAGGGGCAAGTCAGTTTCACCCTCACTTTCTCTCTCCTCCCTCTCCCGCAAGCTTCTCTCTCTCTCGCGAGTTCTCTCCCAGCCGCCACTGTCACCGGCGCGTGGGGGCGCGTCCGGCGGCGGTTGGACTCGGGCTTTGGTCCACCGTGCTCGCCTCCCTCCCCTCTTCCTTCCCGTGGTGGCGCCTCCCCTTGAAACAGCCTGGAACGAGATACCTAGTTCGCGCACAATCAGCGTCATCGGCGGTGATCGCGGTGTTTCCGGCGACGAAGCGACCTTCCACCTGTCCAGACTTCTTCGTCTCGTCGAGCCCGTCACGGTGGTGTCCTCCGATCGTCCATCGGAGCGCTGTAGGTGGCGGATCGTTGTTGGGTGTGCCGACGGCTTCTCCGGCCGTTTTCATCAGTTTCCGGCCACTTTTGGGCTTCGACCCAGGTTTGAGAATCGATCCTCTCGATCTCCTCTACGTGGCTGTGTAGCCTGTTTTTGACGTTTGAGGTTTTGGGTTTCGTGCAGTTGACCACCCGTTGACCACCGTGGGTCCCGCTGCATGTGGTGGCGCCAGCAACCGTTCGTTGGTTTTTGGCCTCGGGCCAATCACCCGAACCTGTGGGTAAGTTTGGGTGAGTTTCTTGAACTTTTTGAGTGTTTTCCGAGGCCGGGCAGCCACCGTGTGTGGTGGTTCCCGCCCGTTTCAGTTGGTTAGCGGACTGTTTGTGAACCCTGTTTGTTTTGGTTGGTTGTCTGGTCTTAATAGGTACGCTTGGCTCGGGAATTGTATTTCCGATGCCGTTGTGCTGCGGAATTTTGGAATCCGAGCAAAGGAGCCACGAAGGGCGGTTCAGTCTTTTCGTGCGAAACACTGTGAGTGAACCTAAAATCAATTAATTTTCAGTTTCAGTTCAGTTACTTGCTTGCCTTGTGTGCTTATTTGATTGTTGGCTGTTTGCTAGTTAAGGGGGTACGGTATTAGGTTTGGAACTCCCGGTAGTTTAAAGGTCATTTGAGGTTATGTTTAAAGGATTAAGTGAGATTTGAGCATCAGTAGGTATTAATTGAGGATAAAGTTGGTTCTAAAGGATGCTTGAGGATTTTAAGTTATTGAAGGATCTAGTTGGATCCTAAGTAAGGATCTTGTGGATTGTTCGAGGTGATTTTCAGTTAGAGGTTAAATTGAGGATATTTGAGGTATTACGGATCACAATGAATTTGATTGGTTTAGAGGATTTGGTGATCAGGTTAAGGATTGTGATTTTTGGTTTGTGAACTGATTACGATTTGAGGCTTAAGATGGATTGTGATTTGATTATTTTACTGATTTTCTAATTTGAGGTTTCCAGTTAGTTTTCACTCATACGAGCTCTAGTGAGCTTACCGGGTTTGTGTTTAAACCCGGTGCACCTTTGGTTGGGTGCAGGGTTTGTTTTGCAGGTCAGGCAGGCTGAGGAGACAGTGGAGAGAAGACGAGGCAGTGGGACCACCAGCGTTTCAGAACTTTGTTTTTACTCTTGGTTTTTATGTAAAAGGTTTTGTGAAATTACAGTTGTTTCAGTAAATTATTTTATATTCATGGCTCACAGTTTCAGAAAAGGGCCCACAGTTTCAGGAAACAGTTCCAGTTTACAGTTGTTTTTCACGTGCTCAAGGGTCAGGGCGTGACACTAACTCACCACTATAGTTGTGGCTAGTAGGCTTTTTAGGCTATTCGAGGTTGTTTAGGGCCTTGAAATGGCATTTGAAGTTTGGGACCTTTTTATTTATTTTCCGTTTTATTTTATTTGGGTTTGTTTTAGCCCACGGGCCTTAATTATGTGGTTATTTATGCCCTAGGGTTTACTAAATGTACTTAAGCAATTTTCTAATTGCTAAAGACTTTAGTTTTTGAAGTTTAATCAAATAATATTAAGGTTTCTTCTCAATTTTCCTGGTGGACTCCAAGTTTCTTGTTCTTTAAGGTTTACGATTGTAAACCTTGGTCTTTTGCTCTACATCAAGTGGTATTAGAGCCAAGTTTCTCCTCTTCGATATCGTTGGTTCAACTCGTGGATGACCATGAACCTGCTGCTCCAGTCACTAGGGCGGATATGGACGCTCAAACCCGTCGTATTAACGCCTTGACTGCGCAGGTTGAAGAGATTCGTGATTTGTTGTTCAGGCAAGTCAGAGGCAATAACGACAGAGGTAATAATCGAAGGGGGGCGAACGAGGGAAATCCCAGACAATGTCACGTGCAAGAGAGTGAATCCGAGTTTAAGGAAGACGTAGCAGAACTGCTTTGAATCACTTTATGGAGGATGTTCAGAACTGCTTTGAATCAAAGTAGCATTGCCCACCCTCAAACAGATGGCCAAACTGAGGTTACAAATAGGACATTGGGGAATATGATACGAAGCATTTGCGGTGAAAAGCCTAAGTAATGGGACTATGCGCTGCCACAGGTTGAATTTGCGAGCAAGGAATGTAATTTCGATTTCGTTGGAAATTTCGATAGAAATTTCGACGAAAATTTCGATGGAAATTTCGATCGAATTTCGATTTCACTAGGGTTTAGACAAAAACGACGGAAATTGTTATTAAACGACGGAAATTTTGAATGAAATTTTACCATATGCTTATTTAACATATTATTTACTATATTTATAAAAAATATTGAAGGAATCAAACTATATTATAGGTTTCATGTGATATAATGTTAATATAATATGCGCTGAAGACAAATTTTATTAAAAAAATACTAGACTAATTAATAATTACATAAATAATACCTCAAATTGATTTATATTACAATATTAAATCATGAATTGAATTAGCATTCAATACCACATATATGGTATATGATTCAAAGTATAGTGTATAAGGTACAAGATTAAATGGCTTTAGGGTGTTTTTAATTAGTTTTTATATGAAATTTATTATATAAATTATAAAGATATATATCTAATTGTCTATTAAATTATAAAATACATATCAATTAAAACATATGTAAATATGTAATGTA
>QANT01001936.1:0-30875 GCA_003254885.1 Purshia tridentata | reverse complement strand
TATAATAGTGTACTTAAAAGGTACGGGTCGTTACACACATGGACCTATGCGAACAAAAAATTGGATGAAAATTGTACAAATTAACGAAATAACCTTAATTGGCAAAATTGAAAAAGTCAGAGTCCTTAATTTTCCAAATTAGAAGTCTGGGGACTAAACTGACACAAGTGTAATAGTCTGGGGACTAAAATGGCTATTTACCCTATATATATATTCTTTCAATTCTTTTATTCGTATTACGTATATTATGTAGTATAGTTGAAGTTATTGTTTTAACTTCTAGATCAATAATTTGTGTGCATATAGATGTGTAGATAGATGTACAGTATATTGATCAATGTCACATAGAGAATGGCAATGCCATTTGTTTTAGTTCATTAGTGGCATCAAGTCCCACCAAATTGACCAATTAATTTCAAGATAATATTTTTTACTCGCCAAGCATGGATGACCTTATTTGATGAACAAGCTTGTTAATTTCTTTATATCGCGTGGCTAAATTATTATGAAGTTATATTATACATAAAATTACCTATTTGAAGTTGTATTCCCAAAGTGCATAAATTTATTTGTCTATGCTACAATAAACTTGTTCTTATATGAGTCTAATCAAGTCTTTGTCACGTACAGAAGTGCCTTTGAATACATGCTAAACTCAATAAGTAGTTTCTTTAACTCTGTGTTGAAATCAACTTCAGTGCGTGATGCCACCATTATATTTCATTTCTTCATAAACATATCCCAAATATCCTTCGACTCAAAAATCTTCTTGCAATTGGTGAGTACATTTTTATTAATGTGCCACTTGCATAACAAATATTTCGATGTACCAAACACCACCTGAATGGCATTCATCAAAGCTATCTTTCTATCTATCACTATAATATCAGGCATAGGAATACCATCCATTACACCCTGCAATGTACTTAAAGCCCATACATAATTATTTTCCCTTTTCGAAGAAAGATAAACAAAACCAACAGAAATGTCATATTTGTTGATGTAACACCAACAATTTCTAACAGTGGCATATGATATCTATTAGTCTTATACGTACAAGCCAACTACAAAAAAAAAAGACAAATCATCATATTTATTTCCCAAACCTAACAGTCCAAGGTAGTAAAAAACCTCCACATCAATCACCATTTTTCTCTAATTTTCAGAAGAAGCCAAAAAGAATTATTTTTTTACAATATAGGGTTTGGTGAGCCAAATAAATCAATAATTAATACCCAACATTCATGAACAAACAGCCAAATATATAAGGACCACTAACCATATAAAGGAGGATATGCTCTAGGTTCTTTAAGTTGAGTCATGGTGAGACAATAGCAGGAACCCACCTCTCAAAAGACTCAATATCAGCCTTCAAGATTCCTCTCAAAGGTGGGTTAATCATTCAAGCCTTAGATGTCGCCAAGAGTATCTCTATTTTCTCTTTTTTCTCAGTCTTTTGTTTGCCTTTTTTGGACTCTAGCTTTCCCTTCCTTTAAACAATTGTGGGTTTTAATTTTAATATACAAAGAGAGAAATAGAGGGAAAAAATAGGGTTTCGTGGGTGTTTAATGACCATGGGGCCCTTCATGACATATGGCGTCCAACAAGCGTCCAACAAGCATCCATGTGGCTAGGCAGTGGTATGGGCATGCAAAAATACCATTATGCCTATGTCATGTCAGCCATTTAGAAGGAGAAATGGATGAAGATGACAGAAATGGGCAATGTGAGACAAGAAAATGATTCATAGGTGGTTAAGTGATACAAATTATTTTACAGGTGGTGAAGTGAAACTGAAACAATAATTTGAGTGGCAAAATAGATAATAAGTCGCCAAATTTAGTCACATTAACATTGCCGAGTTCATTGACCACTTCTTCGTCAGTCGGAATCTCTATTTCATTGATCTCGAAATTTGGCATGTCTTCATCAATTGTCTTGGCTGAGTGGTGCTTGGAATTCGGCATGGAGTGTATAAATCATGTTGCACCCATCCTCTTCAAGGCCAGTTTTATCTTCCATCTCAAACTCTATTGAACCGAAGCTCCAAATCTTGGTCCTTTTGGGCCGTTCTAGCATTCCCTCGACTAGAATTTCTTCTAAACCTACCTCTTTCTTGGGCAAGGTGAGCCTCTTTCTCGCTGGAACTCTCTCCTCTTTCTTTTCCTCCAAGGGTAATGTCCCTTTTTTAGTTAGCATACACTTAGGCTAAGGCTGGCTCAAACTTGCCTCCTTAGTTTTCACAACCAAACATATCTCAATTGTGTTCTTGATTTGCAAGGTGTACATTGACTTATGCACCCTTTCTAAAACCAAACCTTTGTTTTTATCAGCTACCCTTATGGCACCAAACCCATCAGCTTGCTAACAGTACCCACCTTTGATCTTTTAGAACAAGTGGTTTAAAGGTTTTAAGTGGATTCATTGGCTCGCGTCGAGGATTGGGTGGTGTTCGCTCTTGCTGAACTTGTTGAGGGGAATATTCACAGCGAGGTTCATTTCCAAACTCCAACCTTTTTCTTATGCTAGCTTTGGCCATGGTACTCTTGGTGGTGATCCTGGCTGTGATCTAGGTGGTGACCTTGGTCACCATATTTGTATTTCCTTCCTCTTTCTATTCATAGATTCAGGTTTTGTTGGCAATGTCCCCTGAGTGTTTCTTCTTTGAATCTCAACCTGACTTGAAACCAACCTTGGTCGCAGCCTCGTCTTTCGCTACTTCAGTGACTTTCTTCGTCTAGGTTTCGCTGATTCCCATGGAGCCTTTCAAGAATTCCTCCAATTTTACCTTGCAACTGTACCTAACACAAAGAACAACTGGCTCTTCTAGCCGTAATGAAATCTTTCTCCGTCGTTGGCTTATCCCCTCGGTAAGGTCCACCCTTCTCTTTGGAAAGTTATATGTCGGTTTTGGCATTCCTTGGGAAACCACATTTATGGAAGTCTAGCCGAAAGGCTTAACATCAATCTTTATTTGTAGCTTTGGGTTTTGGGGAAACTTCAGCTCTCTCTCAATAATAAGCTTCTGCACCAACTCTCTAAACTTCACACACATTGCTGTGGCAAGAGTCCACTTTGCATGGAATTTGCAGAAAGTTTTCCCAGTTATCTCTTTTTTCGGTGGAATCACGTGATCTACTAGTAGCTTTAAAACCTTAGCTAACATCTTATCAAAGATCAAATCAGCCTTGGAGATGTCAAAGCCATATTCTTTGGTGACATTCAAGTGCAACTTGTTGCCTTAAGCTTGGTATGACACCACATGGCCCTTGACTCTAGTTTGAGTTGGAGGTGGCTTGACCAATGCTGAGCATTCATAGGGTTTGTCTATGATTACTTCGGCAAAAGATTTCTCGGTCTCCTCCTCATACTGTTCTTCGTCCATGCCCAGGAAATGCATAGCTGCCCCCTTTTGGAAGTGAGCCTTGCGCAGTCTTCTTATGGGCCTCCTTCTTCAGCAAAGACTCAAACCTAGCCACTCAATCTCTTAGCTCATATAAATGTTAGACCCATATCAAAATTTGAAATGTGTTTTGCATACATGATAGAAATAGAAGAATAAATGTTAAGTATGTTTAGTTAGCTTCGGCAAGGAAAATTGGGAAGGGCCAAAATTTGTCTCGTAGAGGCCGAAGTCTCTTATCCTTAGTAATGTCATAAAGTAAAGCACACCAGACAAACTTCTGGCCATGGCAGGCTGTGATGGGCTGTATGGGTACATATAGCAGCCACCCAACAAACATGAAGAAAGGATAATTCCCTTTACATGTGGCAGGTTTTGAGAAAACTCTAGCAACCAAGATAAAGCCTATAAAAGTATCGTTATATATTGAGGACAAGGACAACCATCAACCCCCACAAAAACTCAAATTCTTAGAAATGACAAACATTTTTTAATTATTCTCTCCGACAAGCCAAAATTGTTCTTTTTTTCTTTCTTTACTCTTACGTTTAAAGAAAAGTTCATTGTTATCTATTTCTACATTTATAGTTGTATTCTTTCTCAAACTTGTAGATCCAAACTTAAATAGCAATGAAATCCACTCCATTTATGTTCTCTTTCTTCATTTAGTGTCGTTATTTATTTTCTACAAGTAACAAGCTTTAAATACAGATATTGGTTTTGTGAGTTTTACAGTTGTTTTTCTCCCCTTTTCAAGAATCAACCACTGAAAGTTGAGTAATAAAATGAGCAAGAATAACTGTTCCTATAGTTAAGTGCCAATTTTATCTCTTTTAGTGCTTGAATCTTTATTTTTTGCTATTTCTTCTAAACTTTAACTCAAAACACCAAATCTCCACCATAAGCACTAATATTAGCTAAAGTCCTATATCGTCTGGCAACAATGAACCGCCACTTAGGGAAATGAGTTTTCCTCACAGTCCACAATAATCTGATCTTGCTCTAGCCAATAGCGCAGGCCGGGTAAAATCTCTTGTTTTTCATTCCACTTCTCAGTGGTGGCACCCCCGCAAACTCGCTGACATGTGGCACTAGTTGACATGTATCCTGAGACCCTTTTTGTGTTGAAACAACAAGTCTCAGATATTGGCTTCATCCAAATGCTTCTTATATTCAAAAACGAGGCTAGCATGAGCTAACTTCAAGAATTCCTGTTCGGCTATACTCACACGATAGTTCAATCTTCATCTCCTAAATTTAGCAATATGCACCGTGGCTGATTCATTCTCCTTCTGAAAGAGACGTGCCAAGTCTGCCACCGACACCTCTTCCTGATAGTGTTGGAACTGTTCATGGAAGACATCTTCCAATTCTCTCCAACTTCCAATGGTATTTGGCCATAAGCTTGTGAACCATAAAAACGTAAAATTAGTTAGAGAAGATACAAACAACTGCACCTTCAATGGCTCTTCCCTAGTATACTCCCCACATAGGGTAGTAAACCTAGCAATATGCTCAATGGAAGACAACCATTTCCTTTTCTCCAAAGAAGTGTACGAAGTCTGGCAAGCGGAAGTTCCTTGGATACTCAAAATCCATAATTGCCACTGTGTACGGCTACATATATGCTAGTCTTGGGTGCCTACCCAAATTTTTCATATATTCTTGGAGCATATTCTCTATGGCAGCCATCGTGAGAGGCTGCGCAATCTATGTTTGTAGCTTCTTCTTTAGCATTTCGCCAATTCCCTCTGACTGTGGCTCTTGGGCCGTGATTGCCACCGTTTTCGGCATGATTATTCCCACCATTCCCATGATAAGGTGCCTAATAACTTGGGGGTGGCTGTGGTACCACTTATTGAGCTATCGGCAAAGGCATGCCAAACTCTAATAGATTTTGGGGCTACAGCTGTGGCTGAGCTTAAACCAGTGGCGGCGAGTTGGACTACATTTGTTGGATCATAGCCTTTCCACATTAGGTCGTGGCTTGTTCTAAAGCAGTTGTTGGGTTAGGCAGTTCACAACCAAAGTAAACTTGTCAAAATTGCTTCTCAAGTTAGCCATTCCATTATTAAAAGTATTACGGAGGCCTCTCATCTCGTCAGAGATTCTTTTCTCCATGTTACCTATGGCTTGCTCCAGTCCAGCCGTGGAACCTTGGGATCCTAGTGAAACTACAGCCTTAACGCTCGCCAGTCGCCGTGATCTTCTACTTTTGTGGCCATCTTAAGGTTCAAACCTTTATCAGTTAGGATTTCAAATATCTCTTCTATCGTCATCCCTCTCTAGATTGCAGTCGAGAATCTCAATAACTCTCAAATGAAGAACTCTTGTAATGGTCATACACCAAGTATGATATGGTCCCACCAGTTGTGTCAAAATATTTTTCACCTAAAATTCACGGCAAGAATTGCCAAGAACCCTAGCTCACACTGGTAGTCCTTTGGTAAATGTGCAAGCATGCCACCACATGACCAAATGACCACTTCCAAAATTACAAGTTTGCCCCTCTCTTTACACGTCCGTAACTTCTAAATTGTAGCTTCGTTTAACGCGTGCGTCGTGTCTACGAACTCGTGAGAATGAGACCTTTCCAATGAACCCAAAGTCAAAACCAAAACTTCACCTGGCCAAAAAATCAACTTTAGCGCCAAGTTAAAATCAAACTTAAAATCAGAAAAACGCCCAAAACATTTTACTTCTCAAAATAAAATCCCAAAATCCTTTACAAACTTTTCAAAACAACTTTGGAAGGTACGGGGTCTTACATGTACCCCCTCATGCGAGATTATGTACTCCCTCATGATGATGTAAGGTGATTGAATTAAGTGATAATGATGTACCCCCTATGAAAGATGATGTGCCGTTATTATGACAAGTCATTTATTGATAAGACAATTTCAACTCAATGATGATTCAAATGTTGTTTCTCAATTCAAAGTCCCAAGGCATATAAATTTTAAGGAAAAACATAAAGGGAAAAGGCCAAAACAAGAGTATGTTGATGATTCTAGCTCTTTCATTAACCCAACTTAGTCATTACCACATATTGCACTATTGAGGCTGATTACAAGGATTACATGTTGCCACCCTAAAAAAAAGTGCCTTTATTGTGGCAAGTCATGAAGCAGTTATTGATATTGATAGTAGTGAGGATGTGAATGAATGTGCTTTTACAATATCATTCCTAGCATTGATTTACACTCACTCAATTGAGAAAGAAAAGTGGAATCAACACTAAGGTCAATAAATGCATATCCATTATATCAACAAATAATACCGAACACCAAGCTAGCAACCAAGGAAGTTGACTCTCTCAGCCGAGAAAAAAAAGCAAAATCAACTCTAAGGTCAATTCACTAAGAAAGTTCCTATGCATATCTTCACCAACTAGAAAAACATCTAGAAAAACGCTTTGATCAAAACTGACCACCAAAGTAATACATCTACAAATTTAGAAAACTTTGGCGAATTGCATATGTAAGAAAGATTGCCTCTTTGCTCTGCCTCTTCCTCCAAACCTTGAATTTTAGTTCATGAGATTTGTCTCATTCCTTTGTCAATGACATTTTAAAGGGGCCATTTCTATTCCATGTAGACTCATGTGTAACTTCAACATGTACATCATCATCATCACTTAGTTCAATCACCTCAGCTTTGGATGTGCTTTGACTTATCCGCATTTGTTGTTGAAGATCTTCTGGTTCAAATGATTCAATAGAAAATTCTTTGAAAGACATTTATGAGTAGAACCCGGGTTTTCAGTTGGAGGTGGAACTTCAACCTATACATCATCATCATCACTTAATTCGTTCATTAAATGAGCTCTATTTGAAACTGAACACCAAAGTAATACATCTACAAATTGGGCAAACTTTGTTGAATAGCATATGTAAGAAAGATGGCATCTTTTTGGTTATGCCTTCCCTCTAAACCTTAATATAGTATATTATACCAAAACCAACTAACTTACAAAAAAAATCAAAATCCAAAACTTCTAGCTTTAGACACTACTTTAAGTGATAATAGTTGTATAGTAACACAACAACATCCAGTTAAAGAATATTAGAATGATTGGCAATCATTCTGAACGGTTTGGACATAATGGAGGGATCATATATGATCATCATCGAGAATCTTAAGATGGGGTTATCACCATTGAAGCTTATGGAATTTATATACCAACATGTATCAATTTCATGTCAAGCACTTTTTTATCTAAGTAAGTTGTTCTAGTTGTATACATGAGGAGCCATCCTATTGGACAACAAAAAGAATTTTGATAAGTTATGTGACCTTTTAGAATACTTCACTTTTGTTCAAATTATGAAAGGGGGAGTTTTTGGATGATTTTTAAGGTATGGATAGTTCTAATGATAAGGTAGTTAAATCATCATCTATATTATAATATACTAGCATACTATACTATAGTATACTCCATGAAGCCCTTCGTTGATAACTTGATGACATGAGATTGACACTTGTTGATGTATAAATTCTATAAGCTTCAATGGTGATAACCCTTTTTTAAGATTCTCGATGATTATTATATGAGGGATCCCTCCAATATTTTCATCATGTCTAGACTGTTCAAAATGATCGCCAATCATTCCAATATTCTTTAGCTGGATGATGTTGTGTTACTATACAACTATTATCACATAAAGTAGTGTCTAAAGCTAAAAGTTTTGGATTTTGATTTTTTCCATAAGTTAGTTGATTTTTTTGGTAAATTTCTCCAGCCTTATATAGTATTAATTTTTTTTATTTTCCAGTCTCATTTCTGCAGTAGCTTACTTTATATTTCACTTTTATGTTGTTAAAAAGAGATAAAGAGAACATAGTGCTTGTGAGCAACGAGAGAAAATATTCTTAGAACACCAAAAAGCCATATTGACGCCAGCCCCAGACACAAAACTAGCTAGCCCAATCCCAACCGCCTTTTCCTTTGGTTCTACTACTCTTTCACTCTCTCTTTTCCAACCAAGCTGCGTAAAAAGCCTCTCTCCCTTTTCTTGCTCTATTGGTGTGATTCCCGAGAGCCCAACAGTTCTATCTCTTCTTCCAGCCAAGCCAAGCCACCTCTCCTTTGCTTTGATTAATCCCTTTCAACCAATAAATGCATGACACATGGCACATGACACTCAATTTTGGGATGTCTCTAGCTCTCTCTCTCAACCATAACTCACCCTCTCATCTTTATATATTTTTGGATGAACCTTCCTAGCAACTACCTCATTCTCTTTTGTATTTTGCCTATAAAAGGTAGCTCCTAGCACTACAATAGGAAACACTTTGGGTCGTCACCCTAAGTTCTATTTCGTCACTCTAGGTTTTGAGCGACGAAACAAGTTCATCGCCAAACTCGTCGCAACAGCATGGCAACCCAAGGATTGGGCGACAAAATAAAACATTTGTTGCCCTAAGCCACATTTTGAGCAACGCAAATTCCGATTTAGGTGATTCTAAAATTTGCCGCCCAAACATCTCTAGGCGAGGAGACGTACGTTTCGTCGCCCCAAAAGATATAGGGAGATAAAACAACTTTGGGTGAGGAAAAACTAATATCGTCGCTTGATACATCTTCGGGCAACGAGTATCGTCGTCGCCCTAAACAGCTTTGGGTGACTAGAATCAATGTTCGTCACCCAAAGGTTCTTCTTGGATGAGTTTTTACCAAAAAAGTTCATTAGCTTTGGGCGACGACAAGCTTATTTTGTTTCCCAAAATGACAGTTTTGTTGCCCAAACCCATTTAAAAAATGTATAAAAAATTTATATACAAATAACAAAATATATTAATAAATTTATGAATATTTGTATTAATTACACAAATTAAAAAAAGGGCAACTAATTAAAAACCCCCTATTTACACTTAATATATCCAGCTTCCCCCAACCACTTTCAATCTCTCCCGCCGCCTCCCTGATAATGGCTATTTACAAAATGCCATCAATCAGCCAAATAATTACAGACATGCCATTACCACTATTTTTTCCCCCAACCCCAAAACTAGATACGAACCCTTATATTTTTGAAATAAAAACCCATTTTTCAATTTAAAAGCCCAACTATACCATTTTGCTGCAATTTTAACTAAAAAGCCCAACTAAATTTTTCTTGCAATTTCAAGCCCAACTACCCCATTTTGCTGCCATTTCAACTGAAAATCCCAACTACCCAGCCCACAACCTAGAAGATCGTACAATTTCAGACCACGATTTCCTCACGTTCGCTCTCATCTCCTCAACGTCCCTCTCAACTTCTCTCTCAACTTCTCATTCAACTTCTCTCTCTCTATCTCTATACTTCACATATTCTCTTTCTCCTGGAAAATATAAACCGAAATCAGTTTCATACCAAGGCAACAAGTTATTACTGAAATCAATTGCAGAGAGGCAGAAAAGGACATTATTCACGCAAAAAAGGTAAATATACCTCATGCAGTGTTATTGTATTCAACAAAAATATGTAGTTACATTATTTATGCTTGTACGGATTGATTTGGGTGTGCCAATTCTCCAAGTTTCTAGGGTTTTAATTTGATTGGGAATCGAATTTCATTATCTACCTTCAGTTTCATAGACTATCTGATATGGGTGATTCATTCAATTTCACCTAATGATTTTCAGCTAATATCTGTATTAATGTAGTTAAATAATGCAGCTAACTTCAGTTAAATAATGCAAGACATATTAAAATAGCTACAAAAAGGAAAGCAACTGCACCAAAAAATAAAGCAACAACAACTAAACAAGCAAAGCATTCCAAAGTGAAAATACAAAGAATTGCAGTATGATTTTACTATTTTGCTGATGGTAATATGATTGCATGCTTTAGAGATGTCTGTGTGTAGATGTAACTAAGTTCAGTTTAGAAATGTTTGCTACTGTAACTAAATTTAAGAAGAAACAGTTTTAATGATTGTAGTAAGAAGAAACAATTTCAATTTCTCTTCTTTCAATCTCTAATTAAGTTTAGAATCAATTTTGTATTTCAGTTCCACTGACTCTATTAGAAAGCCAATTTGTGTAAAAGTTTGTTTAAGAAGAAATAGTTTCTGACAGGACTGTCCCCGAATTTTACCCTAGAACTCAGAGTGATCTTGCGGGATTCCAATATCAAGGAAAATCCTACCGAAAATTTGGCAGAACCTCTCCTGAAATTGGACTAACTCTTCTCTAGGAAGACCTCCAAAAGCATTTCTAAACACTTAGCACCTCTACCACAAACAAAAGGGTCTCCGACCCAAGGATCAAAACCAAACAGTTAAGTATTTAACTAGATTATCAGAGCGGTACTACAAGTTTAACTAAAGAAATAAAATTTATAAGGAGAGCTAGTTCCTACACATTACAAAAGTTCACTAGTTTGCCTCGACGTTCTTGGCCCGACCGTTCCACCGCTACAACCTGAGGGAAAAAAATTTAAAACAACAGTAAAGGGAAAACTAGTAAGATAACTTAGTGAGTGGACGAAAGTAACAAGCATTTAAACTTAAATTATAAAAATCCGTTATTACAGCAAACTAAAGAAATAACTGAGCACTGAGACCTCACGAACACTCTTTTTAAATCCCCTAGTTTTAAATCACTTCCATAAAAATCCACTGAAAATTCAATGTAAAAATCCATATCTGAAATTCATTTTGAAAACTCTGTTAAATCGATAAAAACTGGTCAAGCTCCCAAAATATCAAATAAGAACTGAAATCTATGTTCTCACGAATTATCCTTGTAAACTGATATAAAAAGATTGCTCTCACCCAATCCAATATCCAGCAATCCTGCCGTACATGCGCAGGACCCACAACCTGCCATACGCATGTAGGGCCAATAATCCTGCCATACATGTGCAAAGCTAGAGTCTGTCATACACATGCAAGGCCACTGAATCTGCCGTACGTGCACACAGTGTCACCCCCAAAAGGCAAGGCATCCCGGCACAC
Organism: Purshia tridentata; assembly: GCA_003254885.1. NCBI lineage: Eukaryota > Viridiplantae > Streptophyta > Magnoliopsida > Rosales > Rosaceae > Purshia > Purshia tridentata. The sequence goes on along the minus strand of QANT01001936.1, from coordinate 19,525 downwards.
GGCCCAAAGCCCAAGTTTGTGCGGTGATGGGTCCCAAAGACCTATACAAACTGATAACCTTGAGGGATACTGAATAGGGTGGTTTGAAACCATAACTTCAGAACTTCTTTTCCCAAGATATAAAATACTTAACATTTTTCAAAAAAACCACGACTAATAAATCCTTGACACAAAAGTCCATTGAAATCCAATATATTCTCAAACTCAAGCATGAAAACATCTTTTGAATTTCTTTATGTCTAGCCAAAGCATAAAATCCAGTATAACAAATTCCAAACCCAACGTCTAAGTCAAACTTATTTAAGAAGTCCGTAAACTAAACTTGCGAACCAAATAATATTTCTAATTTAAATAAATCAGAGCCCAAGTAAACTCAAATTAAAAATATGAATTAAATCATAAAATCCATAAACAATTCATAAACAAAGTCCACTTTTGTGAAGTAGCCTAGTCTTGATCCTCCGTTAGATCGCCCTGAGTTTCGGGATCGTTGCCAAGAGAAGAAAAACCTATGAAAAAATTGGGTTGAAAGGATGGCCGGAGTGGTCAGAATTGGAGGAGCAACCGATAGCTGAACTGGGTTTTTCGACACGATTTCACGACTGTAGGGGTGGTTGCCAACGTAAGGAAAGCTAGGTAGGACGGCCGGCAATTAGGGAGTTCGAGGGGCGGCTAGGTCTCGCCAAAAAATGGCCAAGTTGGCCGGTTTGTGTGCAAGCTGGGGGGCAAAGGACGCGCGTAAAGAGCTCGGGAGAAAGAGAGGGAGTTAGGCGAGGCTGAAGGGGGTCGCCGGAGCTAGGTTGACATGGTGGTGGCCGGAGAACTGGCCGGAAAGAGGGGGAGGCAGGCCAGTGTCGCACCTACAAGGAAGGAGGAGAGAAAGTCACCATTGAAGGGGGGTTTGCGCGAGAGAGATAAAGGGGGGAGAGAGAAAGGAGAGAATTCCAGAATTTTCTGGAATTCTAAAAGCCACTTTACCCAAAATTACAAGTTTACCCCTCAATTTAAACCTCCGTATTTCCCAAACCGTAACTCCAAATGATGCATGCTACGTGTTTACGAACTCATGGAGTCAAGCTCTACGTAACCATGTCCAAGTCAAGTCTGAAGTCTAAGCAATTTAAAAAGTCAACTTTTGGGTCTCTTAACACGTTCCTAACTTTTTAACCATAGCTCTAAACGAACCATGCCGCGTGTCGACAGACTCGTGAACTCAAGGCCTTCCTAACAGACCAAAGGTCAAAATTAAAATCCCACTCAAAGCAAAAGTCAACTGTGGGCCCCATCAAAATTCACTTAGGAAGGTACGGGCTGTTACAGTTTCACTTAGTATAACTTATGATTTTTTTATTTTGGGTGATGGTTGTTTGACCATGCTTTAGAAGTTTCTGTAACTGGAAATAAGTCCATGAAGAAATAGTTTCACTAATTTATATATCTATACAGGAAGAAACGGTTTCACTAAGTTTAATTAAGGTTTCTTGATTTGCCTGATGGTATTTTGTATTTGCTTCATATATCTCTGTAACAGAAACTTAGTTTAGGAAAAAACAGTTTCACTAGGTCGAATAATGCAACATGATTTTCTCATTTGGCTGATGGTGACTTGTGGCACATTCTGATAAGTGTAATTGTTTTAAACATGTGTGTCACAAGAAATCACCAGTAAAAAAGATTGTAGATATTCAGTACCGTTCTAACCTAGTGAGCTTCGTGAAAGTAATTGAAATCATTAACAGCAATCTATAACAAAGTATGTGGACAGGTTGCAACAAACTCCGTTCTGGAACTTTTTTAATGCTTGCTTCACGGGATTAATCAAGAAGAAGCTGCACAGAAAGTTAGATCAACACATCTAAGAAATCCTCCAGTTGTATGATATTGCAACAAACAAATTCATCATTGGAGGATGTTCTAAAGGAATTGAAACTGAAGATGTAGCAAAGATGTTTGGGCTTCCAAGTAAAGGAAAGGAAATCCAAATTGACAATTATGGCTACACAAAATATAAATCAAGTTTTAAAACTGAATATTTCAGCACAGACACAAGACTGACAAAAAGGGAAGCTGAAAAGGCACTTGTAACAGCCATTGAACATGACAAAACTGATGACGTGGTGAGGCTAATCATCGTCTTGATGCTCACTATCGTCTTTTTTTCAAATTCAGGGTACACTCGCTCATGGAATTTTGTCATTCTGATTGAAAACATCCGCAAAATGAAATCCTATGCTTGGGCAACAGCCATAAGAGATTATTTAAGAAAAAAACTTGAAGAATAGTGCAAAAGGCAGTTCTTTTAGTGGATGTGCCATTATGATTTTAGTAATTAATAAATATTTTTGATGCTTTATTAACATAATTTCTCAATTTGTTGATAAAATTGTAACTAATGTAAATATATCTTTACATAATGCTTTTTGACAATATTGGTTCTGTGAGAAAACCAAGATTATCAAACCAATACAAGAAAGGGAAAAGATGAGTCCAACTTTCATAAAGTGGGACTTGTTGAAATTGAGTGCTGCTTTGAAAAAGAAGAAAACTAAAGACATAAAGGTAAAAATTTCTATTTTAATTATGCTGTAAAAGTATTTGTAGTAAGGTGAAACTGTATTGTCATTGATAGGGAACACTAATGTACATGTGCAGTTAGCAGACTCAAATGCTGATAGTGATGATGAGGATGGTGATAATGATGATGATGATCATCATGAGAATGATGTTGAAGATGATAATGATGATTTTGAGATATCATTATCTAAATTGGTAAGTTTGAAATTATTGTATTGTTAACTGGTCTATTACAATTTTGGTGTAACTATAACTATTTGTAACTTTAACTGTTGTGTAACTGTACTTGTAACTATAACTGATTGTTTTAATTACCTTAATACATAAAATTTGTGTAGAAGAAGGCAACAATCAAGAAAAGAAGAACAGACAAAGAGGGACTAGGAGGACTCATAGAGCTCCCTCGTTAGTCCAAAAAGCGATAGGGGGAGCTCATAAGAGGGAGTGACCGAATGACTCAATATGTATTGCCTTATGACTAATGCATACACAACGACAAAAGAACAGAATGAGAGAGAGGGATCCACGGGTGTGGAGCACGAACGGTATCTCGTTAATGAGTTAATGACTTGAGTTTGTCTTGCTTTGTCTTGAGTTAGTTCCCCTCGAGGGGGATTAAGGGGGGAAACGGAACTTCTAATTGTTGCTATTCCTATATAACTAACTACTTCTTGCTTAACTATAACTCGAAGGTAGCTCTTAACCTTATAGGCCGAAGGCACTTATTAAGACCACTGCAATAGGGTACTATATTACGGGCTTTAACTATCTTTATAAGCCCTTCTATTGGCCTTAGGGGCCTTATTGACTGATACGCTAACGCTTATTCTATGCTAGGGGGTCTTTCGAGACACCCCTAGCCCCACCCCCTCCAACTACGAGGGCTGCCTGCCTCTGTGATTCACCTCCCCTGAGGGACAAGGGTATGGCAAAAAAAGCTGTTAAGCCTCTCTACCAGCCTTATCCCATTTCAGGGTATAGAGCCACCGTTCGGAATCTATCCAAGCCAGATAAGGTTTGCTGATCATGCAGTTATCCTCCTCCTTTTCCTTGGCCTTTTTTACTTTTTACTTAACCAACTAATTCAGTGCTTGAAATTGAAGAGCCTAAACCTGAAAAAAAACCTGAATCTGAAGAAGCGGATGCTGAAACTAATGTTGAGGAAGATGATGTTGAAACTGATGTTGAGGAAGATGATGTTGAAACTAATGCTGGGGAAGATGAGGAAAAAAGTGATGGTGGCAAAGGAAATAAAGACAAAGATGAAGATGAAACTAAGAGTGATAAAAGGGAGGATGAAGATGAAGCTGAAAATGTAGCTAAACCTGATTCCAAAAGTGAGGATGTGTTTGACAGCGGCAGTGGGTCTGATAGTGCACCTAAAATTGAGCCTCCTACTGCAATTGGAAAAGAAGATGTAGAAGGTGCAGAGAAGCCAAGCGGCAGTCAGGTTTTTAAAGATATTGTTGGATCTTTGGAAGAATTTTATGTGCATCAAAGGGAAGAAACTTATAGGAAAATTGAAGGTCCTCTTGGAATTGAATATCAAAGAGTATCAACTCAAAAAATGTTGGCACAAGAAATGACTGAGAATGAGGGACTTCAACGAGAAGGGAATGATCTGAACTTGAAATTTAAAAAGTTGACAAAGGAGGCCAACAAGCTGCATGAACAGTTGGAGCAAAAAGACAAAGAAAATGAAGAACTTCAGTGCAATTTGGGAATAGAAAAAGAGAAATGTGATGAGCTTGAATTTCACATGCAAATGATGAAAGCCACAAATGATTTTCTCAATGAACAAATCAACAGACTACATGTACACATAACTAGATTAACTGATGACCTTCTGGCATTAACATATGACAACAGCAGCAAAGACATTGAGATAAAGAACCTGCAAGCCTTGCAAAGTGAATTGATCCACATGAAGAACGAACTCATCAAAGAGGTTGAGTTCTTGAAGGAGCAGAATACTCCTGAAACCCCCTGCCATTCATTGAAGATATCAAATAAGAATTTCATTGAAAATCTGTCAGTAATCACAAGGATGAAACAGAGGAAGAGAAAGAAGCTAGAGTACCCGGAGTTTGATTATGACTTCGGAAAGAAAAGGACAAAGAACACCATCCCCATTGCTGATTGTCCAATCCCAATTTCACAACTGGATCTTGAGGAAGTTCGACTTCATGATCTTGAGGAACTTGTGAAGACACAATCCATTGCAACTGTACATTCAGCAGCAGTAGAGCAAAAGAAAAGAACGATCCCATGGGTTAGATGTCCTCTGTACAAAATGTTGGAACCTGGACTCAAGAGACAAGTTTTAAAATACTGGAAAAAAGCTGAATTTGAGTAATTCATAGTAAATTGAATCTTAATTTAATAAGTTTATACCCTAACTGAAAATTATTTGTAACTGCAATTTTTGTTTCAGTATCAGATAGGGATTTGTATTGGTTAGGAAAATCCGGATGGTCAGTTTCGCGCACATATGTAGATGATTTGATGAAAGAGGTTGATGTGGCAAATAATGTAAGTCAAAAGCAGAAAGTAACACCTGCTCAATTTCATTTCTTACATACTTGATATACTTTAAATACTAATTTCTAAACTTAATAGGTCATGGATTCATATAATAACATATTGGAAGAAGAACTGACTGACAAAAGTGTATTGATTTTTAGTACTTATGCATGGATAAGAACTGTAACTGTGTCATTTTATTCTACTATTAATTCTAAATGTGTATATGTATTTAACTAATTCAAATTTATTTTGCTTGAGAATTTCAGAAATTTTTGGAACAAAAAAACAGCAATGGCATCATTGGATTCCTTCTTGAAGAACTATTGCAAGACTTGGCACAGTATAACAAAATGCTGTTTCCAATCCTATCAGTCACACCACAAAGCCACTACACTCTTCTTTTGCTTGATTTAAAGATTAGAAAGTGGACTCGCTATAATTCACTAAAATCAGGAAGCAATCAATATTTTGAAGATGCGAAGGTTTTGGTAAGAAAATTAAAATACTAACATTAAATTACACTAACATATAACTCTTTCAGTTACACTAATATATGTTGTGTAAACATGCAGAAAAATTTTGCGGAGAAATTCTTCAAGAAAATAAAAAAGAATGCTGCACATAATTTACATAAAAGGATAAGCAGGATGAATCTTTTACTAAAAGAAATAGGTGCAATATCTCTAAATCAAGCCAATCAGTATATTTTGGATGACCTAAATCAAGTGGAACTAAAAGAGAATGAAAAAGCATGTCTATCTTGGTTGTTAGAAAATGACACTGAAATGCTAATTGAAGAAGGCAACAACTGTCCGCAGCAACAATCTGGAACGTAAGTATCTTTTAATATTTTAATTAGTTCAAATATATATTTAAGAAATGATATTGGCCGTGATTGACTGTAACTATAACTGAAAATTATAGTAACTGTAACTGTTCGTTATTCTTGTCAATTGTAAGAATGATTGTGGGTTTTTGGTCATGTATTACACACAACAAATTAAAAAGGGACTTCCAATCAAGAACCCTTTGACCAAGAGAGATGTACAAAATTTCAAAATACAGGTCCTTAAAAAGTTCACAGATCATCCAAGTATCTAGTTGAGCGAAAAGATGGCAAGACTACAACAACCAGAAACTAAAAATAAGTTTGATTATGTCATCAAAACGTTCAAGCATTGATAGTTAGTTTCAAGTAGCTTTTACTCTAATTAGTATCTAAACTGCTTTTTATTACTTTTTATATAGTTTCAATAATTGTTGTAGACAATTTCACTAGCAGCTTGAACTATTGCGTAACTGTTAATTGAAATAGTGCAATTGTTATATATATTTCACTAGTAACTGAAGAGACAAAAACTTACTTGAAAAGCAGTTACATTGGGCAAACAAAAACCATTAAACAAACAGTTTTACTTGATAAACAATTGTACCTGCCAAACAACTTCAAGGTAATAACACTTTAAGATCATTATAAACCAATAACTATTATGAAAATTTGTAAATAAAAAAAAAAGGAGTAACTAAATATATTTTCAATGTACCATACTTTTGCAATGATAAACTTCCAAAAAATCTTGAATTCATAAATTGTAACTAAACAATAAAAAAAGAAGAAATCAGTTCCCTAAAAGAACAGTACAAGTTTTCTTACTATGGCTACCAACTTGACCACATCTACCACATTTGATTGGTCTAAAATCTCCACTAGGCTTTAATCTCTTTGACTTTGGTCTTCCGAAAATCCTTTTGGTAAAAGGAGGAAGCACAAGTCCAAGAGCATCATATGAAGATATCTCAATATCAGGAATAGGAATGATAGCTGCTGCATAAGAATTCCTATAATATCCACATTTAAATTCATCGAGAATGAGATTATAAAGGTTTTGACCATGTCTTTGAATGGCACCCAGAGCATGTGCACAAGGAAACACATCTATTTGCCATCTACAACAATTACAAAATATAGATGACAAATTGACCAAAACTGAATGAGGACTCAACACCTCATACACACCCTCATATGAACGAGCAATCTTCCAATGCCTACCCAATTCTAAACTTTTCCTCAAAACTTCATCCATTTTAAGACAAAGTACACTAACCCAAGTAACAGTCTCGATCCTTTTTTTATTCATATTTTCCATTATGTGAACCCTAATACTATCAACCATTTCAAATATAAGTATTAAACGATACTTGAGGATCCAAAAGTTAAAAGACTCTAATAAACTATTTGACATCAACTCGTAACGATTACCATTGAAAAAAGCACAAGCCCAATTTTCAAAAGGAATATTTTTCAAGCCCACCTTCTTTTTTCAAATCAGCTAAATGTTTGTAGAAACTATCAACAGTTGGAGCATATGCACATCCCATAAACAAAGTTAGAACATGATCTCTAACATATTTACCAACATACTTCAGAGGAAACTTTTTCTTCAAACTCCCAGCTAAATGAAAATAGCAATATACATGAGGTGATGCAGGAAATATATAACTAACACCTTCTAACAAGTCGAGATGATGATCAGAAATGAATGTAACTGTACGACCTTGGGGAGCCAAAACTTGATACAGATTTTGAAAAAATCAAATCCAATTTACTTCAGATTCAAAATCAACAACAGCATAAGCAAAAGGAAAAATACCTGATAACAAAACCAAACCAAAATCCAACATAAAAAGCTGAACATAAAAGTTGAAACTGAAACTAAAAATGAAACAAACAGTGAAATTGAAACTGAAAAAAGAAGATGTACCTTTATTACCATCCCTTCCATTAGCAGCAAGGACCCAAAGACTTTTCTTTCAAAAAAGTTCCATCAACATGATCAATGGGAAGACACCATCTATACCCTTGAATAGAAGCAGAATATGCAATGAAAAATCGCAAAAACTGACCACTTTCTTCATCCAACTCCAAAACACAATGTGTACCAGGATTTGAAACCTTTACAGCTTTAGCATACCAAGCTAACTTTTGAAAAGATGAATCATCATCACCATGAACAAGACGCTTGGTCATCTCTTTACCTTTCCATGCATTTTGATAAGTAATATTTAATTCATAGTTAAGTTTCACTTGCTCAACAATTTCTATAGGCCTCAAAGACGATTTCAAGCGAAGCTCATCTTTCACAATATTTGACACAACTCGTAAACAAATCATCTTGCATTTATTCTCACGAATAACCCCAGGCCATGTATGCATATTATTCATTGTACGGATATAAAAAAAACCATTTGCAGGACATAAAGTAGCAAACACATGCCACTTACAACCATGAGAATTCTTATCAAAACATTCAACTATAATCCTATCCTTATCATTCTTCGCATATACAAATTTGAAACCCAATTACACAGCATATTTAACAAATTTCTGCCTAAACTCAATTACACCTCCTTCAAATTGCTAACTAACAGATTCAATATAGCCTGACCACTCTTTGCTTAAATAACTTCTAGTTTCACCAGTTGCAAAATCACCTAAATACTGATTTGGATCAAGGAAAACTCTTAAAATCTTTAGAACAACTACAACTTTTACCTTTGGATAATGGACTAGCTGCAGAATTAGAACCATACTTAGCTAAATCACCACCATCATGACTCACAACTATACTAACATGTGAAACTTTAAACAATGGCATAGTAGCAAACATCAAATGCAAATCCATATCACATTCCAATTTACAAGATTCAAGATTTGAAAAAGAATAACATAACCTAAATTTCCCAGCCTTCAAATATTTGAACCTCTTTATTACTTCACCACAAATCCAATCATAGGTAACCCCATTAGACAACCCTAAAAGACCAAACTCACTGCAACATGTAAATCTTGAAATCACACCAACATCCATATTAATCTACATAAAGGAAAAATAGATATAAACAAAGAAGCAAAAACTAAAAAATATAATCAATTGTAACTGTTAAAAAATAACAACATGCAAGCACCAAATCTTAAAATATAATCAAGTGTAACTAAAATTCAAAAGGTATGCTAAAACCTAAACCCTGAATCAATTACAGTTTTCATTTAGTGTTTCAATCAGGATTTCGATTCAGGCTTTCAATCAATGTTTGGATTAAGTGTTTAAACAATAACTGTAACTGAAAAACATTGTAATTATTCAAACAGAGGGCATTTTGGATTGCTCGGGGCTACACTCAGTGACACTTTAGAACATAAACGCAACACTAATACTGATCCAACACAAAAAGAGCAACTCTGAAACTGAACTTCAATAAAACAACGCACTTACTTTCACTAACTGTAACTGAAAATAACTGTAACTGTTCAAATATAACAAAATAAACACTGAAACTCGCTAATTTAATAAGCTCCAATAATGCAAGCTCAAGCTAATTGAAGAACGAAAATCGAATCATTGATTGAGCGAATTTAGAAATTTAATTCAAAAATCGAACGAATTCGAAGATCAAACGAACTCAACCAAAACCAACGCAAATCGAACGCAACAAATGCAAGCAAACTCAACGCAACTTAATTTAAAAATTTCATACCTCACAACTCTCTGCAATAGGACCAACCAAACTCAATGCAGATCGAACAAATTCAGCTCTTTCGAAACTTCAATTGAAAAACTCACAAATCTCTGCAAAAGGAGCGAGCAAACTTAACCAAAATCAACGCAAATCGAACGCAATAGATGTAGGAAAACTCAACGCAACATAATTTATTATTTTCATACCTCACAAATCTCTGCAATAAGAGAGATGAAACTCAATACAAATCGAACAAATTTAGCTCCTCCGAAAATTGAATTGAACACCTCACAAATCTCTACAATAGGAGCGACCAAACTCAAATCATAGGCAGTCTTGAGAGTTTTGAATTCCAAACTAAATTAGAGAATAGGATGTATATGAAAGAGCCAATCAGGTGATGGTAGATTTATCGATAAGAAAGATGAGAAGAATAAGAATTCTCATGTGAATTAAGCTTTAGGATCTGTCAATTTACCTGAAAAAATTTCATTTAACTGTGAGTATATGTCTACTATAAATTTTGGAAACTACAACATCATTTAAAAGAGAGGCATAGGCACACCTGTTAGCAGTTTTCTTTAGCTCATCAAACATACTATGGGGAGAGAGGCATGTAAGTTTAGAATATAACGAGCACATCTAACTAATCCCAATAACCTGCGATAAGACCACACAATACATTAGCTTCACATAAGACTAACCATTAGAAGCCATGTCAATGCTTTCAGTATCTGTTCGACAGTGTCCAGTATCTGTTCGACAGTGTCCAATATTTGTGCAGCAGCACAAGTCTTCTGACCAATTTGATCCTTAATAGCAGGTCACCAATGGGACAGAACAATGAATTGCTTAGAATGATCAATTAGCCAGGGACCTGTGCCTTTATATATATATATATATATATTGAGTAGACTCCCAACGCCTCCCATTAAGGCATTGGCAATCCAATCATAATTTGACTATAATAAGGACTTTGACTTAATTAATATCTTGTACAAACAGGTATTTGGTACCCTTTGAGTAATCCTAATACTACATGGATACTGTCTTATATTCATTTAGGAATCCTATTGCTTGTTCTATAGCAATTAAGTCATCATGACTCCTAATGACATGTGGTTTAGTCCATTTGATTCTTACAATCTCCCACTTGGACTGACCACAGTCAATTGTCATGCCATCTCAATACATACAGCAATCTGAATTTGCGCTGGATCCTTGTATGAACTTTACACTCAGTCAATCTAGTCAAACTGTTGTTGCAGATGTTAGACTATAGGAAAAAGTGAAACCAAATGTGATTTCATCACCCTATAACCATTAACACCCAAACTTACAGTTCACTTGATCATGAAAAAGATATTAAAGGAAAACTAATGTCTAATGTACTGAATTCAGGCTTTTTGGTCCTGCTGAAAAAATTGGTATTAACCAAACTGCATGTATATATTATGTATGTTCGAACATAAACACTTAAAAAAAAAATCATAAGTATATGAACTGGTGTTTGCAATATAAATTTCTGGAAAATATATGAACTTTGAACTAAGAATGTAGTCATGATAGGTTTAGTTCAGTTCTTTCACATTGGTACTCAAACTTTTATGATCTAATATCTAAATTTGAATCTGCATTACTTAATACTCATCAAGAGAAGACATAAATTAAGAGAAGACTTATTAAAATTTTTTGAGAAAAGATCACAGCTCCCACTGATCTGTAGCTCTAAGGTTCTCGAGCACTCCCATCTCCTTAACATGCTTCTTAAATACTCCCACTGGCAAAGCTTTAGTAAATGGATCAGCAAGTTGGTCCTTAGTGTTCACATACTCCACGTTTAACACTCCAGCCCTTACATTCTCTCTTACCATTAGGAATTTTGTCCCTATGTGTTTCGACTTTGAGGTCCTTTTGCTATCTTTAGAGAAGCAAACTACTCCACTGTTGTCACACATGATCTTAATTGGATTAGATGCTGCCTCGATTACCTCTATCTCCAACATGAAATTTTTCAGCCAAATGGCTTGAGTTGCAGCCTCATACACAGCTACATATTCTGCTTGCATGGTTGATGTAGTAATAAGGGTCTACTTCACACTCTTCCATGATACTGCAGCTCCACCAAAAATGAAAATATACCCCGAAGTTGATTTCAAACTATCCTCACAGCCAGCAAAGTCAGAATTCGAGTACCCTATTAGTTCCAACTTTTCTACTCTCTTGAACACCAACATGAATTCTTTGGTCCTCTTGAGATATCTTAGAACCTTCTTACCTGCAACCCAATGTGCCTCCCCTGGATCAGTTTGATATCTGCCTAACATACTCACTGCAAAGGCAAGGTCTGGCCTTGTGCAAGTTTGTGCATACATCACTAACCCCACAAGTGATGCATAAGGTTTATCACTCATATAATTCCTCTCTTGCTCATTCGAAGGACATTGGCCTTTGTTAAACTTATCCCCTTTGGACATAGGTGACTCACCTGGTTTGCAATCTAACATGTTGAACCTTTTAAGAACTCTCGAAATATAGGCTTCTTGTGAAAGTCCTAGCAAACACTTCTTCCTATCCCTTTTAATTTGAATTCCCAAAAACATATGATGCTTCCCCAAGATCTTTCATGTCAAAATTGTGTGCCAAGAACTTCTTAGTTTCAAGTAGCAACTCCATGTTTGTGCTTGCAAGTAAAATATCGTCTACATATAGCACTAAAAGGATAAATTTTCTCCCACTCCTTTTAATGTATATGCAGTCATCTGAATGGTTTTCAGTAAATCCATAGGAACATATGACTGAATCGAATTTGGTGTACCATTGTCTTGATGCTTGTTTTAATCCATAAATGGATTTTCTTAACTTACAAGCCAAATGTTCATCTCCTTCCTTTATAAAACCCTCAGGTTGAGCCATATAGATATCCTCTTCCAACTCACCATTTAGAAAAGCAATTTTGACATCCATTTGATGAAGTTCCATGTCAAAATGTGCCACTAATGCCATGATAATTCTGAATGCTTCTTTGCTTGAAACTGGAGAGAAAGTTTCAGAGTAATCTATCCCTTCTCTTTGTGTAAATCCTTTTGCTACAAGCCTAGCCTTGTGTCTCTCCACACTACCATCTAGATTCATCTTAGTCTTGTAAATCCATTTGCATCCAATGGCCTTGCAATTTTGAGGTAGTTGAGTAAGTTCCCAGACCTGATTCTTATGCATGGACTCGATTTCTTGCTGCATGGCAATTTTCCATTCAATTGCCTTGTCACTGCTTATTGCTTGTGCATAGCTCTTTGGATCAGACTCCTCCCCTATGTCAAACTCCACTTCCTGCAGGTATAACACATAATCACTAGACAAGGCAGATCTTCTTTGCCTTGTCGAATCTGTTGGTCCAAATTCACTTGTTGCTGCATGTTTTGTTCCCCATTGTTCTGAATTTGAACATCTGCAAGTGCTGCTTCTTGTGGTTCCTGCAAATTTTGTTCATTCTCTTGAACCCCCATTGGATTTTGGAAAGTCAACTCCATGTATTCCACCCCAAGTGAGTCCTCATTGATTTCTTCTAAAGCAAAATCTTCCATGTCAATGTCATTTGAAGTGTTTGAATCCTCCATAAACTTGGCTACACTTGTCTCCACTATTCTGCTATGTAAAGTTGGGCAATAAAATTTGAAGCCTTTGGATTTTTCTGAATATCCTATGAAATAGCCACTTGTAGTTCTAGAGTCCAGTTTCTTAATATCTGGATTGTATAGTCTGGCCTCTGCCTTGCAGCCCCAGATATACAAGTGTGACAACACAGGCTTCCTACCTGTCCATAACTCATATGGGGTCATGTCTATAGCTTTGCTAGGTGCACGGTTTGACACATAGTTAGCAGTCTTTAAAGCTTCACCCTCATGGACCTGACCATATTGATTAAGGTTCGATTCCTCCTCTCTGCCACTCCATTCTGCTGTGGAGTGCCAGGGGTAGTGTATTGAGCCTTAATGCCATGTTGTTGCAAGTATGTAGCGAAAGGTCCCATGTGTTGTCCGGCCTCACTGTATTTTTCATAGAATTCCCCTCCCCTATCAGACCTCACCATCTTAATTTGCTTTCCTAATTGCTTTTCCACTTCTGTTCTGTAAATTTTGAAAGCTTCTAATGATTGTGATTTTTCAGATAATAGATAAACTGTACAATATCTAGAAAAATCACCAATGAATAGAATGAAATAGGAATTTTTGCAAATAGTTTGGTAGGGAAAAGGTCCACAAATGTCAGTGTGGACAAGCTCAAGTAAACTATGGCTTCGGATTGACCCTCTTTTCCTATGGGATGTTGTCTTTCCTTTTATGCATTCCACACAATCATTGAAATCCGAAAAATCCAATTGGGGTAATATATTGTCTTTGATTAATAATTGCATTCTTTCCTTTGATATGTGAGCAAGCCTCTTGTGCCATAACTTAGACGAAAATTTATTTTTATTTGTTCCTTTATTTTGATGTGTGACAGAAATAGCATTAACTTCACTATCATTAGAACATTGTAACTTCCAGTGCTCATTTACTAAACATGCAGTGCCAACCATAGAAGAATTAAGAAACAAATCCATACTTTCTTTATTGAAATTTAAACTGAAATTCCTTCTAGTCAATTGAACAACCGAAATGAGGTTTCTTCTTAAGGAAGGTATAACAAAAACCTCTTCTAAGACTAATGCAAAACCAGTTCCTAATCTAATGGAGACTGCTCCAATGGCTTTGACTGCTACTTGCATTCCATTCCCCACTCGAATGCTGACTTCATTCTTCCTTGGTGTCCTCCTTTTTGTGATACCCTGTAAGGAATTTGCAATATGAATGGGTGAGCCTGAATCAATCCACCAAGAATTGAAAGAATAGTCAACTAAATTAATTTCGAGATAGAGACAATATGGAATACCTTTCTGAATCATCCAAGCTTTCCATTGGTCACACTCTTTCTTAAAATGGCCTGTCTTTTTGCAGTGAAAACACTTAAACTTAGTGGTTTTCACTACCTTAAGGCCATCTTTCGATTTGGAAAAATTTGCATTGTCATTTGTTCCTTTATGTTTCTGAAATTGTTTCTTATGCTTCTTACTTGAGTTGACCTGCTGATTTGATTTCTGCACAAAGTTTACTTCTGCCACTGTCTTGCCTTTCTTCCCCCTCTCCTCCTCTTGCACACACATAGAAATCAACTCATTTAAGGTCCATTTCTCTTTTTGTGCAGCATAGATTGAGGTCAGATGCTGATATGACTCGGGCAGTGACATAAGCACTTGATGAACAATGAATTCGTCTGCTATAGGTATGTTCAGCACTCTTAGCTTACCTGCAATGTTAATCAAGGACATGATATATTCCCTCACACTTCCTATTCCATCAAACTTCCTGCCAGTAAGTGCTGCCATCAAATTGCTTGTTTCGGCCTTCTCAGATTCTTGGTACTTCTCACTGATGGACACGAAATATGCCTTAGCATTGTTGCTCTCAGGAATTCCACCCTTCACTATGTCAACCATTGCTCTCTTCATGATCAGCAGTGCCATTTGATTTGCCTTTTCCCATTTTTCATGCTTAGCCTTTTCTTCTGCAATACTTGTAGCTGTCAAGGCATCTGGTTTGTCTTCTCTAAGTGCTAAATCTAGATCATTAAGACCTAGGACTATCTCAATGTCCTGCTTCCACTTTTTGAAGTTGTGACCATTCAATGGCTCAATGCTTGCGAAGCTCATTGATGCTGCAAAAAATCATTGTTTGATTGTCTCAGGTTAGTGCTGTAAGTAATGTATATGAATACCTGAGAATGAATTTTCCTACACTGCATGAGACCATTTTGTTCAGGTCATGGAGTGAGGTTTTAATTAATCATGTTCTCAAAATGCCATGAAATCTATTATTTTAAGTGTGATCCTGCATTTTGTTCAGCATAGAGAAACACTTAAAAGAATACTTGATCTCATAATATTCTGTAACATGCGAGCCTTAAGTTCTTAAATATCCATGTGTTTCATGTCAAAACACTAAATTAGACAGAATGTGAGTATCTAATAAAAACTAAGGCTGCTGCTATAATGGTGATTTTCTGCCTTTACTGTAGGTTTCGATAATAGCTTTCATTATACTAAAGTTTTTGTGTTATGAATATAGTGAGTGCTATGACCAAATTAATTAGAAAATCTCTGTACTGAATGCGGATTAAAAAAAAAATTGTATCATGCACAGACTAAATAGCCATATATGATAAAGCATTAAACCAAATCAATTAATAAACCAAGAGATAACAGTTTAGTCAGGCACTTAAATGCAAGCAAGTTAAACAAATATGCTATATTAATTCATAAGATTGCTTGCATGGATTTCTAAATACGATCAGGAATGAAAAACCAGTAGGGAAAAAAATTTATGCAGCAAGGCATAATTGCCATATGCAACAAATATAACTTTAAACTGTAAAGGTCGTTTATATTCTTTATTATCAAGGATTAGCAAGTATGTGTAGGCTCTAATACCACATGTAAGTTTAGAATATAACGAGCACATCTAACTAATCCCAATAACCTGCAATAAGACCACACAATACATTAGCTTCACATAAGACTAACCATTAGAAGCCATGTCAATGCTTTCAGTATCTGTTCGACAGTGTCCAGTATCTGTTCGACAGTGTTCAATATCTGTAAAGCAGCACAAGTCTTCTGACCACTTTGATCCTTAATAGCAGGTCACCAATGGGACAGAACAACGAATTGCTTAGAATGATCAATTAGCCAGGGACCTGTGCCTTTATATATATATTGAGCAGACTCCCAATGCCTCCCATTAAGGCGTTGGCAATCCAATCCTAATTTGACTATAATAAGGACTTTGACTTAATTAATATCTTGTACAAACAGGTCTTTGGTACCCTTTGAGTAATCCTAATACTATATGGATACTGTCTTATAATCATTTAGGAATCCTATTGCTTGTTCTATAGCAATTAAGTCATCATGACTCCTAATGACATGTGGTTTAGTCCATTTGATTCTTACAAGGCATCCCATGGCCAGCCATGGAGAGATTTTGCATGAAAAGTTTGCACCATATATGCTATCATGGCTTCCATCTTTGCTACCCTTGGGTGGTTGTGCTTGGCACTCAGCAGCAAACTTTTTAAGTGTTACAATCCTAGTATGGGATAGGATTGTATGTGGCCCTAGTATGGGATGTGGCCATGTTCTGTGCGAAATGTATAGATATTTAGATCTTTTGCTCCATATCAGCTTAAGCTTTTGTGGTGCATTGGTCAGTACTTATCATTAAGTCTCTCCAGGGCTTCAGCTTTCCCTCCCACCATGGAAGCATTGGCAGCTAGCTTTCCATCCTACATGAAAATAGATGACAATATTGTCACTTTATCAACGGGTCAAAAAAATATTTTCTTAGCACCAGTAAATATTAAAAATGGTAACTAACAACACCATGTTTTGAGACCAATTTTCCAAGGCAACAAATGAGGTCATGTTTATTCTTGGAATCCATTTGGACATAGATGAAACAGCTAGCACTAGTAAAGATGCTACTAACCAAATTAACAACCATTCAGGCTATACAAATTTAAAAAACAAGTAGGAACCTAGATATGTAGAAGTTTTTGAGTGTTAGGAGCACGAAAGAACTACTCAGATTTGTTTGATTCTAGTCTTGCTTAAACCAAAATATGCAAAACCAACTCATTTCTCAATCAACCCCTGGTGCAAACATTTGATAGAGATGACTTATACTGAATCGTTCATGTATGATAACCAATTAACAATTTACTATGTCCTAGTATATAACAAAAATAGCTAGAACTCTATCATGGAACACCAAGAATATAGTGACCAAGTACAACAACAACTGCAACTACAATATTCATAATCTCTTTGGGCACGTTTGGTTCGTGGAACTGATTTTCTAGGAAATCAATTTCTATATCTTTTCCAGGGGAAATGGAATGTAAGATTACATTTTCTCGTTTGATAATGTTGGGAAAGTAAACCACTAATTCCCTTTTTATTTCCATTCCATTTTTTTGTTTGTGTTAGAAAAGAAAAAAAAATTGGTATAAATTTCCAATTATACCCTTATTTATTAAACAAAAGCAATATGTATTATAATTAATTTAATAAAATATCAAGATTAGCAAATATAATAAGCAATAAATGCTTTCCCAAGAGGAGGGAAATCAAACCCCAAGCTCCAGTAAGGGTTTCATTTTCCCCCCAATAAGGGAAATGATTTCCCTTGGGCTAAGAAATGGTTTTTCTTTCATGTACTTATCAAACATAGAAATGTAACTGATCTCCCATTCCTAGATCTCTAAAACTTTAACCAAACAGGCTCTTTATGTTAAGATCTCAAGGTTTCCATATACTTAATTCATATTTTCCATTTATTTATCTTTTTCACTCTATAAAAGATAGTTCATTTCTATTTAATTTGCCACCACGGCATTATAAATTCTCAAAACATAATTATGCCTGCAGAACAATAAAGAATCCGATAAAAACTATATGATCAAAGATTAAATTTATAATCGCTATAGACTGTGGTCATAAACTCGTGCCATACTATGGCACTCTAGCATTGCCCTAAATTTATAATCGCTATAGACTGTGGTCATAAACAGCTGACATGGAGCGCGATGCGTACACATCATTCAGCGAAGATTAATCAAAGTTCCCGAACGACGCCCTATTTTATTTGATTTTCCTTTTTGTGCTAATATATTTCTTTTATTTTTTGTTTTCAAATAAAGTAAATTGCACGAAAACACTACATTGGAATCTGGATGAAGCAGCATGCATAAGTTTTACAATAATGCTACGCTTACCATATTTTCATACTATAAGTTTATAGCCTTTTAGCAATATATCCACCTAAACTTTAACTCGATTTGCATGTTACCACCTAAATTAAAAATTGAAGTAAGTTGCCCACTGAATTAAATTTTTTTTACAAGTTACCACCTCCAGCCAAATCTTCAGGGGTTTTTTAGTCCATTTATAAAAAAAAACTTGGGTGACCAAACAAGTCGCCATGTGTACATCCATTTTTCTATTTTTACAAACTTTGAAAATGAATTAAAAATAGCTCTGAATAAAAAAAAAATACATGGAAAATTCCTACGAATTTGTCTTAACACTATTAATTTATTGTAGAGTCAAATTACCAATTTTTCTTTTAAGAGTTTTCAAAAAATTTTGAAAGTTCAAATTTATTTCTAGAAAATTAAAATATTCTAGTCCAATTTTTCTTTTAAGAGTTTTCAAAAAATTTTGGAAGTTCAAATTTATTTCTAGAAAATTAAAATATTCTAGATTCTTTAAAAATTAATATGATAAACTCCTGAACTACAAAAATTTTAACATCTGCACCTTTGGTCTTATTAAAACTAACTCTACCTTTCTTGTGAGCACTTGCTACCCAAAAGACCTCTTGGTCTTAGAGAAAAATAAATTCAAGAAAAATTCTAGAATTTCTGTAAAGTCTTTAAAGAATTCTCTAAAATAGGATTTTGGTAATTTTCAAATTTTTTTTCAGAATTCTTTTGAGACTGTACGGAAATTCTATAAAATTTATTTTAATTTTTTAGAAAAAGAAATTTGGACTTACAAAATTCTCTAAAAACTATTGAAGGGAAAATTAGTAATTTGACTTTGTAATAAATTAGTACTACTTAAGACGAATCTGTAGAAATTTTCCATATATTTTTTTGAGTCCAGATATATTTTTAATTCATTTTCAAAGTTTGTAAAAATAGAAAAATAGAAAAAAAAAAATAGCTGTACATGTGGCCACTTGTAATTGGTCACCCAAGTTTTTTTTTCTATAAATGGACCAAAAAACCCTTGAAGATTTGGATGGAG
>QANT01001932.1:0-14663 GCA_003254885.1 Purshia tridentata | reverse complement strand
ATGAATGCGATACTGAATTACAGATATTGATTGTTTATAGAAACACGGTTTTCAAAAAATATAAATTAAAATGACGGGAACTAAAGTGCAACTCGTTTGTAGTATAAGAAAAAAAAAAGTTTTTTAGTCTAAAGGATATTATTGGATGATATATTTATATTTATAGAATATAGTATTAATAACACATTCACCTATATAATTTTGAATAATTATTAAAAGAAAAAATAATTATTTTGAATAATTGATGATTCTTTTAAATAATTATTAAAAGAGAAAAAAAGAAGAAAAAAGAGATTTATGATGAGGCATGTTGACAAGTGTCATCTAATTGGCCTTATTGATTCATAATCAAACTCTCAAAAGAAGCTCTCTCTCTCTCTCTCGCTGCAAGTCACCTCCCCCCACGGCAACACCGGTTCAGGTGCACGCGTCTGTCAGCCAATGGCCACTGAAGACTGAGAAGAAGCTTCAGATCCAGAAGGGCTAAGCCTTGGAAACAAATACTTGAAAATTTCGGCAAAATTTCTACAATTTCTCACAAAATTCAACTGGCAAATAATGTGAAGACAGTTGAAATTTCTTCTGAAATTTAGCAGTAATTTTCGAAAAATTGCCAAAAATAATATGGAAATAGAGTTTCGTTTGAGACAACCCAAAAAACAATAATTTCAACAAAATTAATGAAATTTCACTACTTGATTACACTTCATGTTCATTTGCAAGTTAGAACTGCGATAAGCAGCCCTTTAATTGATATATAGTTATATACCCAAAAGAAAAAGTTATATATATATATATATATATATATATATTATACGTCCTGTCAAATAATTGAGCACTTTCCATTTCTTTGTCCGGTTCCTCTTTCTTTTCATGAGGGTGAAATATATTGTAATAAAAAGTGGTCATCAGAGCTGCAAGGATATGCTTGCTTTAAATAAGACATGGGCCATGTAATTATAAAAACATAATTAAATTGGGTTGTGCATAATATGTATAACATAATACAAACGGGTCGATCTACACTAGGGCAAGTCAATTGACCTCATCCTTTTGCCATATTTTCGTTGGTCAGGTGCTTGCCCTTCTATCTTAGTTTTGTCCCTTGAAAAATTAGGACTAATATGTTGACAAAATATCTCAAAAGAGGCAATTAAAGTACTCACATTAAGGATGTATAGTTTATCTTGCATAATACATTATAAGTGGTTCTATTTCCACCCTTTTGTCTTATGTTTCCATTCATATTTCAATACAAATAATAATAGCTAATTTATCCTCTTGTAAAATGACCTCTAAAGAGTTAATTAAAAAACAAATAATAAATCTATTTTATTCACCCCTCCCCACTCAAAACACATACTTATAACAACTTAAACTCCATAAACCCTTGTGGCAAAAAAAAAAAAAAAAAACTCCATAAACCCTAAAATCTTTTCTCTTCTTTTCTCATTATGATTATTTCAAACACTACTACGAAACTAGATTATTGTTAACATTAATAAACATTATAAATAATTTTGGAATTAAGGTTATCAAACTGATGAGGACTATGTGGAATTCCATACAAATTCTATAGTTTAGTTAAGTGATTTTCAATCTGACCCTGGAGGCAAAGCATATCCTGCTTCTAATATTTTCCTTCCACATTCCCTTTACATTCACATGCACCCCCATTATTACGGATCCTTCTCCATTTTTTGTTTTGTGCCATGCTTTCGGATGTTGTTGGTGACCAAATAGGTCTTGATCTGGTCCATATTCCCCTTTTCTCTTATATTTTTCAAAGACTCGTACACATGGTAGAGTCTAATATTATAGTCACTCTTGATGCTAATATTTAACAAGGCATGTCAGCATTTTGAGGTCACTTTGTAGAACATGAGATATTTAATCAATGATGTCATATATAATTGGAGTAATTTTGGAAGAAAGAAATTAAGAAAAAAAAAGGAGTTGAAATAATAGTTAAGGGGTGGGAAGAGTGTTTATTAAGTGAGTGTTGCAGTTGATAAATTAAAGGATATTATAAGAATAATGAGGGGTGTGAAGAGTGTTTTAATATATTTTTCAAATTTAATGGGGGGGTCTAAAAATAAGGTGGGTGACCCATAGAACAAGTGGGTGGAAATTTCACTTATACATTAAGAATTAGTGCTTAATTATAAACCCCCTAATTATATACAAAATTTGTCTAAACCCTACCTATATAGAAACTCTTTTAAAACTCCATAATACTTATAATTCTTTTTATACCCTCATATTTATATTCAAAAGGGTATATAATAAAGAGTCATTTACAAATAAGTTAATAAAATGTTTAAATATTATATATACTCGGTTTATCGGCGTTTATGTTATGGTTTAGCTCTTGAATTTGGACGCCAAACCTAAGAGGAGATGAGATAAAAAACAGGGCTTTACCCTTATAAATCTTCATTTTTTTATTTTCAAATGTTTTATTGACTTATTTTTAATTTGCTATATAATAAAAGGGTAAAACTAGAATATTTTAAAAAATTGGGGTTAAACTTTGATGTATATTAGTTAACAAGAGGTTTTGGTATATAGAAGTCCCTAATAGGGAGTTTTGAATTTGTTTTATTAAGGGTGAGAGTTTTGAATTAATCAAATTCAAAATAGGAGGTTATGAATAGTTTACATTTAAAATCAATATACTATTCTTATCATATTTTTATACCACATTTTTTATACCATCTTATTTGTCATTATTGTATTGGACATGATTTTTCCTTATTTTAGGATTTTTATTTTTATTTTTTTAGTGTCCAATGTATAAATACCATGTAAATTGCCATTTAAAATAATATAAAACTATAGTATAAAAATGTAATAAGTATAGCATTGTTGTTTTAAAATGTTGATTCTTTTTAAACTTATCACATATTACGTAATAGTAAAAAATAAATTTATGAATCTAACTCTTAAGTACTATATATTATGCAAAATATTGAATTTATAAAATACCTTTGCAGTCTGTATTTAAGAAAGATTTTCTCCTCTTTTTCTACGCAAATTAATATTTTTTGCATAAAGCTTTTTCTCTTCAAAAGAAACATTTAAGAATACATTTACCGTGCTCCCCACAAAGAAAAGTTTATGAATCTGCCATTGATAATATATATATATATATATATTATACTACATCACATTTAGAAATTTTTTTGTGTATTTAAGTTCCGTTTGGTATCTAGAACTAAAGTAAATATATTAAATGACTAAATTTGTTGAATTTTATATTAAAAATATAAGACATTACCTAGTACATTAAAGAGTTTTGGGCTATTTATGTTAGAGTGTTGTTATTTCCATCCCCTTGTCTTATTTTCCCACCCACCTTATATTTTCACCTCCTACTCAATTTTAAAAGTTATGAAAATTCTATTCTCACCCCCCAATTATTCCCATAATAACCCTAATATAATGAACAATTACCCACCAACTAATTAAATACTCTTCACACCCTTAAAATTATGTCTCACTCACCCATTCATCTCCTTCTACATTTTATTTTCTCACTTTATCATCTATGATAATATCACACCCTTCCATTTTCGAGTTCACCATTTCATAGGTTAGCATATAGGCCTTGTATGTGCTTGCAAGAATAATGACTTAGGCTCGTGGGGTTTAATTGCGACTAACCCAGTAGTTTGGAGATTTCCATGTCAAAGCTTGAATTTGTTCCATAAGCCTAATCAATTATTGATAACAATCTCTTGGGCATTGATTTACATATGTTAACACATTATTAATCTAGCTACATGAATATTCCAAATTTTCAATCATGAATGATTACTTTTCTTTCATTGGGGGTATTGATTGTTAGGGTTTTTCAAATTTAGGGTTAAGTCAATTATTGTTTATATTATCTTAATTAATTTGTATATAATTTGTATGTGCAGAAGAGAAGATGAATTTAGGGTTTATTGGGTGTAGAGGGGTGATTAGGGTTTAAATTTTTTTTTTTTTACTCTTGGGTGGTTAGGTCTTTCAGGTCATTTTACAAAAGATATATTTATTATTAATATATTTATTTAAATATGGGTGGAAAAATAAGACAAGTGGGTGGAAATAAAAGCACTCTTTATGTTATTGCTAATTAATTTTAAAATGGGAAATTATGTTAAATATACCACTTTAATCACACTATATTTTTTTTCAACAATGCTATACTTACCATATTTTGATACCATAATTTTATATCATCTTATGTGGCAATCTACATGGCATTCATACATTAGACATTAAAAAAATAAAAATAAAAACCCTAAAAATAAGAAAATACTTTACCAGTACAATAATGACACATAAAATAGTACAATAAACATGGTATAAAAAAGGGTAAGAATAGCATTATTGTATTTTTTTCATACCACTTCAAATCACTTTTACAATTTTGTCTCTTTGACCCAGAAGTAGACAAAATTGCCCTTCACTCTCACAAACCCATCTTCCGCTTTCTTTTGCTTCCCTCCATTACTGCCAACTTCAAAGTTTGCTGCTGATGATTAATCTTTGCTGCCCAAAATCTCTCAGATTAATAATGGCATATCATGGCAATAGTGGCTTAGGCAGCATATCTCTGCAACAAGCAAACTCACCCTCATATCACACTTCTCTCTCTCTCTCTCTCTCTCTAATTTATAACCTGGGTTCTTCTAAATTTGGTGCAAAACCAAATCCAGCCACCATTACATTGATATGGGATTTGAGATCTAGGTTTTTGTATTTATTGTTGTGATTTGGGTTCCAGTAGAAACTCAATAGGTGTACTTCTCCAAAATTGGACATGGATTTGTTGTTCTAGATTTGAAATTCGAATCTATGTTTGCTGTTGTAGATTTGGTTGATACATGGTCAACAAATGGTTGACATATGGTGCTAGAAATAGTGCTATAACAAATTCATCGTATTCTACTTTTTTTTTTATATTTTTGGTCGACAAATAATCGACAAGCCATTGTGCACCTGGTTGTAGCACCATAGCACCATGTGCTATAGCCATGTGTGCAGCACCATGGCTTGTCGACAAAAAATATAAACAAAATAGAATCGATAAACTCAATCATGTGTTGACGTCGACCGTATGTCGACGAGATTTGCAACAACAAAACTCGTATTCCTTTCTCTGTTTATTTTTCTTTTCCACACCTCTTTTTGATGTTTCGACTTCTGCATCATCTTCCTTGAAGACATTTACGACCAATTGCATGGTTGATTTATTGGCTCTTTCAACATCATCACCTTCCTCATTGTCCCAAAATTTTTTAAAGAACCCAAAAAAAAAAGAACAAATATGAAGTTGTGAGTGTTGACTTATGCATATTGGCTGGGTTTTTAGATTTGTGAGTTCATGATGGCTACATATTGGGTGAGAGAGAGAGGAAATCTGAAAATTTGGGAAGAAAGAGGAGGAAGGAATTGAGGTATGAATTTGAGAAGGAGTAATTTGGTTAGAATTTAGGTCAAAGAGCTATAAAAGTTTACTTTTGTTTGAGAGGGTTAAAAAAAATTTTTTTCTAAAGATTAATGATGTATGCTAAGTAAAATTTTCCTTTGAATTGAACACTTAAATTTCTTTATAAAATGGGAATGGTTTATCCATATATTAAGCATATGGGTCCAACGCCTATTTGGAGGAAAAAGTTTTTCTGTCGCGTCGATTATAAATAAAAAAACAAAACAAAAAGTGCCAAAAACAATAGTTATTTGAATGCCTTGTCTAATTTACTGTAGAAGATATTTTGGAAAAACAAGTTATAAAACTTGTGGACAGCTTCGTGGGAGAGTTATGAGTGGATAAAGTCTGGAAAAGTGAACGAGTTCCAATCGGTTTTAATGGATGGCATTGCTGCGAAGTTATTAGCGAAACACAAACCCAGCCACCTATCTTAATTGGTCAAGTAAGTTAATATATTTCTAGCTCTCTTATTTCCCGGGGACATCCACTTCATAAAATTTCTAATTTTTTTTGTGTTTCGGTTCAACTATAAAATTTCTGAGGCTGCATATAACTGTAGGGATTTGACAAAAAAAGAAAAATCAAAGAAGCTAGAGAGAGAGAGAGAGAGAGAGAGAGGGCTTTGATGGGTTTTGGTCCTTTCTTGGTTAATTAATTTTTGTTAGTTTTATTTTGAACTTTACTTCATTGCAAAATAGCTAGCGGGATTTGTTTAATTTAAGTGTATTATTTATTTTCATTAAAAAAAATTATTCAGAATTTTTTTAAAATAATTTTAAATTTTATCTAAGGATAAAATAGGAAGTTTAAGAAATAAAGTTTTATGATTTAACAAAAAAGTTGACGTAAATCAGTAGATGTCAAATCAGCCAAAAAAATCCCAAAGTTTTTGTATTTGTTTGGTTTTCATTTGCATGATATTAGTTTAAGGGTTAAAACTTTCACTAAAGGAATTTCCATTTTTCAGGAGCAACATTCAAGATACCTTCTAGAATACACATTAATATTTTAAGCCATCGTATTCATTATAGATTGCGAGGTTTAAGTTATGGATCAAAAAGCAGACCAAACCATTGACGTTATAAGGTTAGTTTCTTTATCCTATACTAGTTTCTTGCCATGTGTGCATTGCGCGTGTCAATTGATTTTTTTAAAAATTTAATTAAAACTGTTAATAATATATTTGTTTTAAAATAACGGTGGTGAAAAAGTGAGTTGCTAAAAAAATACAGGTGCAATTTTTTTTTAATTCTAATTATTTTATTTTACATTTTTGTCTTTTATTGATAAATAATGTTATTAGTTCTTATTTTGTAAGTGTGGTAATTTCTGAAATTTACAAATTCTACCATTCTACTCTCCATTCTAGCTTTATATATACAGATATATCAATTTTACTTTAACTTTTCATTTTAGGATACATGAGTATAGTAGTATACAGCTCAAATTAATTACTTATCAAATTATCACATGTATTTTAATTGGCACCCTTAATTTTAGAACTCAGTACCTGCGCTGAAATTGGTTATAAAAGTAAATGATCTATTTTTCCAATCATTTAATTAATTAATACGAATGCAATAGAGAATTACAGATATTGGAAATTATCTCTGCAAGACAGAGCATATGTATAATATATATATATATATTTTTTACCATTTGATCTTAAATTTAACAAGATTTAATTATTTAAGGTATCAATCATCAATCGATACTTATTTTTTGTTTTAATTATTATGGATTTTAATTTTCATTCCTTGTTTATAATTTAGGTTTTAACTTTAAGTTTTGGACTATCTTGAAAATTTGAGACTTAGTCACTTAAAACCTAAAATATAACCTCAAAAAATAATTTTATACCATAAAATACAATGCCTTAAGTTATACCTTAACATGTTTGAATCTTGTAAAAATGACGAAATGTCATAGAGATACCTATATATATTCTTTAGTCAAAGAACAAGCAGAGAAAATTCATGATTGTTAATATTGGGAGCCCAATAGCAAATCAATCAGCTGCCTTGATTCCAAACAAATTTTATATGCTTCAAAAACATGAAAACTTCTTCTTCTTTCTCTCATTTTTTTCTGTTTTTTTTATCAGCAGTACGTCCACAGTAGGTGGCAATTTAGACACTGCTGGTGGGCAACATCGAAAGCAAAATATTGAAGGATATTCATCATGGATTAACGCAAAGAAAAGTATTGAGGAATGGGGGCATCCAAAGACGATGAGTATTACATATTTAAGTTGGTGTTTGATTGTTCTGATATTAGATCCTTTATTCCTTTATATTCCAACCATACATGAGAAAAACAAATGCCTTGAGATGGACAAAAGGTTGAGCATTGCTGCTCTGGTTTTGCGATCAATTTTGGATCTCCCTCACTTTCTCACTCTTTTATATATTATCTGCACCTGTATCTCGGCGGGCTCTAAGTCTAAGCCCGACCCACTTTGGCTACAGAGACGAAGAATCCCAAAAAAGGCAATCCCATTTTTCATACCAGTAAGCAAGGTTATTGCTTTTGCAAAGGCAGCAGTTGCGGTATTGAGGTCGTATGCTCGCACCACACTCGTCTTGTTTTTCATTGTTCTTCCCATTCCACAACTAAGTGAAATCTCCACGAAAAACTATTGATACAATTGATATACTGTCACGCGGTATAACTAATCCAACATATAAAGAATAGGCAAAAAGACTCTTTTGGTTGCTATATTATAGACGAGTCGCACTTTGGTTCTCGTCATTTCAATTTAAATTTTTAGTATTTTCATTAATGTCACAATTGGGTCCAATTTGTCGTTTACTTTAGAGCCGATCAAGTGGTGACATGTCTATATTATTTGTCTCGATTTTGATGAATTGGACCTGATTGTGACATTTATAGAAACATGGCCCTTAAAAAATGTTAACTGAAATGAAGGAGACCAAAGTGCGACTCGTCTATAGTACAAGAACCAAAAAAAGTCTTTTGGCATAAAGGTTTTATTGGACAATCTATTTATATTTATAGGCTATAATGTTAATAACATATTCATCTATATTATATCAATTATACAGATTAATTTTTTTATTTTTAACTACATCTTTCTCAAACCTATCCAATTTTATAATATACCAAGTTATCATCACATATGCCATTAATAACAATACCTACAATAACTAACACATTACCATTGCAATATATATGTGTAGGTGGCAATAATTGTGTTCTTTTTTAGAATGAGAAGTTATGGATATTTTTATAAAAGTGTGATTATGAACGCCCTTCTTTTTTTCCAATATCTGCCAAAGCTTTACCTCCTGTACGTAATCAGTGTAGATTTCATGTTGAGCAGCAAATGGGCAAAAGGTTCATTCAATTTTGTCCTATACATATGTGCAAGTCATGTAAGTTTCATCTTTCTTGTCATTTTCTATGTTTAATTTTTTGGCTTATTATTGAATTTGTTTTCTAAGATATACTTTTTTTCTTTTTCACTTTGCCACATAAAAGTTAAATACTTTTACTTTGCCCCCCGAGCTTTACGCTATCATTTACATCCTCAACTTCATCCATTAGCTGAAGTTTTAGAGCTCCGTAGTAAAAATAGACAACTTTGTCCATGTAGTTTGTCTTGATTTTTACTCAAGTCCATTTGCACTTATTCCCATGCCAACACTCCAAAAACTTAGACGAAGTTGAGTTTTGGCCTTAATTGCAAACTAAACCATACTATATAAAGTGGTGCAACTGCAACTCTTTAAGCTACATAAACTTTATGGAAATCACCTCAAACTGCAGGGATAAAAAATATAAGGACTGTATACATTAAAAATATTAAAGATGTTCCAAATATACTATAAGAAAGATTTGATAAATTATTTTTGTTACTTTTTTTACAATTTTGCATTGACTTATTTATTAAATTTTAGGTACTTGGAGCCTTTTGGTATTTTTTTTCTATTCAACGGGAGACATTATGTTGGCATCAAGCTTGTAAAAATACTCCAGGCTGCACAGCTACTTATTATTGCGATGATACTCCTATTCCAACAAATATCAAGATCCTAAATGACTTATGTCGTATAAATCCAGAAAATGCTACGTTATTTGATTTTGGAATATTTCTTGATGCCTTTCAGTCTGGTACCACAGGGCAAACAAATTTTGCAGCAAAGCTTTTCTACTGTTTATGGTGGGGCATCAGAAATCTAAGGTTTGCAAACATAGAAGAATGTTGAACTTTATATTAATAATTGACAGATTTTCTTTAAAAAAAAAATTCATCTTTCACTGTTTCATTAGTTTTCAAAATTAATTTTTCTTCATTGGTCAACACTAAGCAGAAATATGCTCATAACTTTACTTTAAAAAAAGAAGTTTTCAAATAAATATCTATTCCAAAACTCTTTTCAAAGTCTTTTACAATCAATGTCTTTGAATTATGAATAAATCAAATGTTCAGTAGAAATATTATATATATATATAGGCACTTTCAAGTATGTGATTCTATTTATTTAAAAGGACAAACTTTTAGTATAAGTGAGTACTTGTTGCACTCAATTAACAGTTGGATTAAAAACAATAGGTCAATAGGTTAATATTTTAAGTTATAAATTCAATCTGACGTGATTATGCTTTCTCTCTTGCACTTATTCAAAATTATCTCTTATTAATTTAAATAGTTTGATAAAGAAGTTTATTTTTTAATACTAAGAAACGCCAAATACTAGTAATTTTGGTATCATATAAATTATAATAATTACTTGAACAATATTTGCAGCAATTTTGGCACGAATCTCGAAACAAGTAGCAACGTGTGGGAAAATTTCTTTGAAATTCTCATTTCTATAATGGGATTGCTACTGTTTTTATATTTCATTGGAAACGTACAGGTAAGTTGATGATGAATCTCTCTATGTGAATTATGTTCATCAATAATTTCAGGCTCCAAATTAATCAATTAACATAGTGAGTGGAAGTAGAAATTTAGAACATTTTCAATAAGATAAAGATAAAAATTACTATATTAATCAATAGCGAGCTGGTTAATTTAGTTATACTAATATATACGAAAAGTTAAATTAAATTTTGAAGTTTTTTTATGCAAAACTCATCTATCATTTTGCATTAGAGTATAAAGTTTAATCAAGCATTCTTGGTACGGAAATTTTTTAAAAAATGACTTTAAAACTTTGACCTATGTTGACACGTGATGTGTATTATGGGTTGTATCAGTGCCTTCTTTAATTTTAATTTTGAAGCCAATTTGTTATTTTCATTAGTTTAAACGACCACATGCGCAAAGATGGACTAATATCATAAATCAAATGACGAATTTACCCATATAAAAGTGATCACGTGTCATATCATGTATATGACTCATGATCACTCTTGGATGGAATTTGACGAAAGTCATATTGGCAACGAAAATAAAGTTTAAGAAGTTAATTTAATTCATAATTCAAGTCTTGAATTGACACAAGAGGTAAAGTTTTAAGTTTTTTTTAACATTTGGCTCTTTGAATGGTCAGAATATAAAACGATAGATATTTGAAAAAATTTTGAGGTTTTGTCTCTACTATATATATGTTCAATATATATTGTTTTTTCATAAAAATAAAATTACATGTTATTTATCCTTTGTAATGAATTATTGTTTACCTTTTCTATGATATACTGTTTATGTTTAATCGACGGCCAATCAATAACGTATTTGTCTTTCATCATCATGTTGATTTATTTATATGATCTTTTTCATTTTACGAGTAGTGATGTTAGAGGGTTTAGCCAATCTCCAATTTGGATTTATATACTATGTGGTCAATATAATTACAATAATATTATTCTTATCATATTTTTATTTCACATTATTATACCATCTTATGTGTTATTATTGTATTAGACAGAGTTTTTCTTTATTTTTAAAGTCTTTATTTTTCATTTTTTTAATGTTCAATATATGAATATCATATAGATTGTTATGGAAGGTGGTATAAAATTATGGTATGAAAATATAGTAAGTGTAACATTGTTGATATAATTAATGAGCTGGATTAGGATTAGAGACAGAAGAATAATATTATTCTTACCACATTTCTCATATCATCTTACGTATCATTATTTGACTTGACTGGACATGATTTTCCTTTTTCTTTTAGAGTTTTTATTTTTATTTTTAATATCCAATATATCTTATTTTATTTTTGGCTAAATTAATATCTCATGTATGAATGCTACGTAAGATGGTATAAAATTATGATATAAATCTATAATAAGTGTAGCAATTAATTATAATATCCTGATGTTTTCGCTTACCTAGATAAGTAGGATTTGATGATGAAGTAATTAATTAAGCTTTCTTATTATTATGAAATAGACGTATATCTAGATGGAAGTAACAAAATCGGAGGATTTTAAGGAGTTACAATCCAAGATAGAGAAGAAGAAGCCAATTCAATGATAGATTCGTGGATGGAAAGACATGATCTCCCTCCGGATCTAAGAACAGAATTATTTGGGAAACAATGCTCAGAAGTTTACTGCAAAGAATACATAGACGTTGATGTGGATCTAAAGGGTCAACTCTCTGTTCTTTTCCAGTCTTCAAAAAATTTAACAGTAGTTCATCTTTGCATGAATATACTCGAAAAAGTAGGTTTCTCAACTTCATCTATAAACCTTTGAGTTATTTGCACGTTTAGCACTCAAACAAATTTTTTTTATTAATTTCCATACAAACTTTTTAATTGCATATTTGCGGGCTTTTTTGTCCTTCCATGTAGAATAATTTTAACGGTAAAATGGACGGAATTCACTCAGATATATGGTGCATTGCTACATGGAGAAAAGTTTGTATGGCAATTAGTAAAAAAATTTGTTACTTCTTAATTAATGAACCTGGTTAGTAATATATATCTTTCTTACTTATTAATTAATCATATTCAATGTTCGAGAGGGAAAACCACTTGGCTTGATGCTATTCATTATAGAGGGCACATTATGGACCTACAAGAAAAATGGTGATAATGCTGCAAAAGCAGAATCGGGTTCTTCATTAATGATGATGATGATCAAGTGGCTTGAAAAAGGTAATTATTATGGAGAAGAACTTTTGAGTTGTTGGAGATTGCCCAATTGCTCTTTTTCCCAGCTTCCTATCTCGATGGAAGATGTCCAATGTCAAACAAAAGTGGAAGCCTTTGCTCTCATGGCCAAGGACTTGAGAGCCATAGTCTCCCAAACTTGGTGGGATTTTAGCAATCATAGCAATTCTCAGCAATTGAAGGAGTTGGGACCTCCTTGCAACACCATTGATCAAATACATGATGAGATTTTAGAAGAAAAATTATGAATGAGGTCCCAGAGACTTCATAATTTTTTATTTTTTTTGTGTGTACATAATTATGGATTGATGTTGTCAAGATTTGAAGACAATTATAAATATTTCCAAGATGTGTTTTGTACATATATATATATATATATATATATGAGTACGATATTAATAAACTATAACTTATCATATTTTTTAATTATAAATCCAAACTTTAAATTTGTTTATTTTTAAGTTCTTTATTAATAAGTTACAAAATATATTTTTAAGCACAAAAAAAAACATTCAACTATAAAAATATAAAAACAAAAAACAAAAAGTTCCTAAAAAAATTAAGTACAGTTTAATTCTATGAATTATAAAGTATAATTTTTGACATATGATGTTAGATTAAAAAAATTAAACTAAAGTGTAACTCAACAAAAACTGAAAACTAAATTTTAACTCAATAAGAATTACACTTTAAAAGTACAACTAGACTCTCTGTAACTATCACCCTCTGATACACGACAAGCATTACATGCTTTATACCCTGCAATAAGGAAGTTAGGAAAATATTAGGAAATCTTTTAGTCAAACAGAAAGTGGAGGAACTTCATACTATATGCGATCATAAACTTACAGAGATAACTTTATTATAAATCTGTGCTGGATTTTTACATTCACTATAAGGGTATTCATAGGTTACCATGTTTAAGGTGTACATGCCAAAAGAATAAATGTCGACTAATTCATTATACTCCTCTTCATAAAGCTCTAGAGCCATGAATTCAAGAGTGCCAATCACACTATGAGCAATAGGTTGCTGCATGACTATTGCCAATTTAAGATCTCTAATTTTAATTTCTCCATTATTTCCTTTGACAAATATGTTGTCACATTTCAAATCTCTATGAATAATTAGAGAATTGTTAGAATGCAGATAGTGTAAGCCTCGAAGAATCTGCCTTTCCCAGTTCTTGATGGCCTTCAACTAAACATTTTTATGCTTCCTTCGATATCTAGATTGATCCAAAACAACAACGAATAGTATTTGAGAATGGAAACTAAGTAGAACTAGAAATTCAAAGGATTGGGGAAGGTCTGTGAACCGGGTGGAGGAGATTGAGGTTTAAAAATAAAAAATAGAAACCGGTGGTTTATTACTCACCGTGTTTTTTTATAATGGCTTTTAACTAATATATCCTATATACACAATGCATTAATAATTAAGTTAATGACTTGGACTCCTATTCCTTTTTAGATCCACCTATTTAATTGAATTTCCTAATTGATCCACCTTATTAATTTCCTTCTAGCCTATTTTTAATTTTTCATCCCTTCTCCGTCTCTCTCACTCCCTCTTTCATTTCTCTCTCCTCACTCACACTAGGGGTCGGCAATGGGTCGGGCCGGGTTTGGGCCGGGTTCGGGCTTAAATCAAGAAGCCTGTTAAGGCTTTTGGGCCGGGCCGGGTTGGGCCTGGGCTTTCATACATAGGTCCGAAGCCCACCACTCGGGCTCGGGCTTTGCGGGCTTAGTGGGCCGGGCCGGGCTAAGCCCGAACAGGTAACCAAAGAAATAATCTGAAATTTTGACGAAATATCGCCGAAATTTGGCAGACAAAGAAAAAAAATGGAGAGAGGCAGCCTCGGGAGAGGGGGATCTGGGGAAGAAAGGAAGAAAAAGAAAAAAAAAAGGAGAGAAGCAGAGGGGATCTGGGGAAGAAAAGAAGAAAAAGAAAAAAAAGGAGAGANAAAAAGAAAAAAAAGGAGAGAAGCAGAGGGGATCTGGGGAAGAAAGGAAGAAAAAGAAAAAAAAAGGAGAGAAGCAGAGGGGATCTGGGAAGAAAGGAAGAAGAAGAAAAAAAAATGGAGA
>QANT01001930.1:0-24351 GCA_003254885.1 Purshia tridentata | reverse complement strand
CTTAATCAAAAGATATGCAATAAAAGTAGGTCTCATGAATACAAGTCTTGTTAGACTCTTAGCCACGCCGGCTGAATATATTAAAGCCAAAAAAGGGTGTTAGGTAGCAGATTAGATTTAGGGCAGCAATTTGAATGAGGTTTATTCAGGTATTAATGCGAATGCTTTACTCTATTGCCTATAATATATATCACCAAAATGGCCCACACAGTCTATATAGGATTTGAATCGATCATGTACTAATCCCTTGTGTGCGTATTAATCTTGTACTAAGCTTTTGGATGTTTATGTATGTATTCATTGCTCTCATGCTATGGTATGGAAGATCTTCATTAAATATTGCTTCTTCCATAGCAATTGTTTGCAACACAGAGTTGTCTAGAGAGATAGAGAAATAAATCATGAAGACGTCTGGCCTGTTTTCCTCAACAACAAAAATATATTTTTCATTTATTTAAATATGGACCGATTTGGAATCTATTTATTTTTAACAATAAAGTAATAACACTTCTAAAAAAATTTATTTGACAAATAAACTTAATAAAACCGAATATTGATAGAAGAATGTTTGTTATATTTGAGAGAATTAACCCTAACTTTACTATAATCCTAATCAATTATCCAACCCACCATCATCATCACTTAAGCTAACCCGTGAAGGCTGAAGCTCAGTGTTGAAAGGATATTAATTATGAATATACCCCCTTCTTTACTCTCACCTGCACACTACACGACGTACTATAAATTCTCAACCCCTATAATGACCTCATATTAATTGCATGGACCAATTTTCAGCTGCATTGGGTGCGACACAAGAACATGCAGTAAAAGTGCGAATTAAAGAAGGTTCCAATCCAACTTCTAATTATTAACCAACAAAATTAAACATAAATTTTCACAAACAACTAGTATATATCAAAATAGCGTTATATACCCATGTATGAAAACATTTCGAATTCCTTGGATGAGAGACCAGTGTAAGCTAATCTCGCGTTATTAGTCACAGAGGTCAACCTTCATTTTATCAAAAGGTAACATCACCCAAATATTCATTAATTAAGAATTTAATTAAGACTAAACATCCTGCAGCCACACAAAAGTGCCACTCATCACTTGTGTGCATGGGAAATACTAATTAGCTTTAATTATCAAACATTTCTGTGGTCAACAGAGAATTTGGTTCTTATTTTAAGTTAATTGGTACTTTTTGGATTTGGGGGTAATGGTCTAGCTAGTCGATCGATCCTTCTTGTTCTAAGAACATAATGATGAATGATAATTTGAAACTACTTTTAAGACTTTAATTATATATTATCTTCAGATTCTTGGAGCTGATCAACTAGCGTTGATGGTGCTTTAAGACTTTATCTTACTCAAAACTCAAAACCCAATGCTACCTGCATCATCATCATTGCTTTCAAACTCTCAATGAAACCACTCATTTAAAGTACTTCCATCAAATAATTCTTTTGTTCAAACAAGTTGCCCATACTTTACATTGAAATTTAGTATGCAGGCCCCTTCGAGTATACTGAGAGTCTGTCTGTCATAATAAATGTATACATGTGAGGAAAAAAAAGTGGTGAATTAATTCAGTGGGATAGTTGAGTTAGTCAGGCTTTAGATTTACTCCCGAGTAGTCATTAATTCGACTCCTTGCAAGACCAAGTTGTAAGAGATTTATTTCTTGTAAATTCTCTAGTTTCAGCATGAATAATCTGTTTTTAACTAGATCAAAGTAGAAATTAATCGAAATGCGCACAATCTGACTTGAATACCACTGACCACTTAAAAAAAAAAGAAAAAGGTGAATTCATGACTTTTTTGTATGTGTAGACAAAAGTGTAAATATATATATATATATTATATATATTTTTGAAATAGATTAATTAAAACCCCTATTTCAATACCAGCCCAATATTGTTGAATAAGAAGAACCTTTGATATGCATGCTAATCAAGGAGGGCACCAAACTTAGAAGCGGAGGTGGGTTGGGCTTTATGGGTGGGGAGGCTGGAGGCTTTGGGCTTAAATTTTTTGCTTTGTTATGAGAAATGCTCGGCTCCTTGCACTTGGGGAGGACTTTCTCTTGCACATGAGACCTTTAGCTTTTGATTATGGTATGGTTTTAATGGGTCATCGAGATTGCCTATAATTAAGTTAAAAAGACTCGGGTCCAAGAGTAGAAGCGATAATGGTAGACAATCTCGATCATTTCAGGCCATTGGTTATCATGGGCCACTAAACTGTTGTTGCAAAGCTGGGGCATAGTTTTAATCAATAAATTTTGAAATGCTATAACCTATAAATCAATTAGTCACTAAAATATGTGGCAGGCTAATTTTAGAATGCTACCAGATAACCCGGCCACCATTAGCAATTTGGTTTGAAAGAACTAAGTCACCCTTGGTTTAGATGGGGTGGCGTTAGCCAACTATAAAGAGTGGCTGGAGGGTCAATAGCCAATACAATTTTGGTCAGTAATGCCCAATTTTCTGGTAGTGACTAATCCAAATTTCAGAAAATAAAAACCTGCAGTCTAATCTTTTGGACCACCAATTTGGTTAAACTATTTGATATTTCATGACATGGTTGGTGGTATAATTGGTATATTCATGCATTCTACATTCCAAATATGTTTTTTGTCATTTATTATATATGGTTCACTTAACCAGTGGGGTTGATGAAAATGCTATTTGTATCTATATTTGTTGTCAAACACTCAAACTCTGTTGGCTAGCCATTTTCAAGTTGCCCAAGCAGTCGCTTATGACACCTCCAAACCACCACCTTGTATGGGCAATAGGTCATACTAGACTTTTGTAAGCTTCCCCCATTCTTTTTCTTATTTTTTATTTTTCTGCAAATACTATATATTTCTTATAAATTGTTATTTATTTAATGAAATATGCGCTTTCGACTAGTACATCCTTAATTTACTCTTAAATCATTGATAAATTTGCATATAAAGGTTTTTAACATTTAAGGACAAAAATTGTGCCGGTCGCAAACACACACTCAAATTCAAATATGATTCATCAACTAAGAGTAAATTATCAACAAACATATAGAAAATAGGAAGAACAAAATAAAGAGAATTGTTATCGCTCGATTTTTTATAATATATGCTAACAATTGTGAGTATCGTTAAAAATAAAATTGTTGGGGGATTTTAGTAGTTTACTTAGCCAAGGCCACTATCAAAAGGAAAGGGAAAGCACCACGCAAGAGTGCTTCGTGAAAGCAACTGTTTTGGGATGTTTGATGACCAATAATACTAATTAACCAACAGAAATTTTAGAGAGTGGCTTATCAAGACTAGTGGTGCTTAATTGCGTCATATGATATCGATCCCTCGGATAATAATTTCAAAGATTGCTTTGCTTCTCAAATCGAAACTATAAAGAAGACAGACCATTTGGCCAAAGAAAGAAGAAGACGTACCTTAAAACACATAATTTTGTGATCAGATAATATAATTACAACACAACGAGAGAAATGGGTTATTTACACGAGCACATTGAAAACTATAAATTATAGATTATTAGAAAAGGAAAAAAAAAAAAAACTAGAATTTTTCTTCAACTTAATTTATATGATGAAAAGTGTAGATTCATGAATCATGAGGTGGTCTTGACTCTTGAATATTACTTATGTTGACCACTAGTCCTTTTCTCTTGTTTGGATTCACTTGGAAAAAACAAGGGTCAGAATGATCAGTTCATGCATTGCTTAATTGTCTTTGTGTTTCCTAAGAAGATGATGAAAATATATATTGTCTTGTAGAACAAGTTAAACCCCAAACAAAACCTTAAAATCACCTAATTTGGTCAACAAATTAAACGATTAGTACTATATAACTGATCAACCAACTTGAACTACAAAATCGAATTTTTAAACATATCCCCTCTGTTCTTTCCCCCAATAAAACAAACCCAAAAATTATAATTGAACCAGAACTAGCTGAACCAGGTATATATCCCCCCATATATAATTAAATAAATAAAATAAAAAAAGAATGAAATGAACTATATTCAACAGTGGTTTACCCATCATTAGCTCTTTAAATGAACTATATATTCAACAGTGGTTTACCCATCATTAGCTCTTGAAAGTCAGAATCTCCCAACTAAAACACATTTACACGGCAGAATCTTCTTTAACTTATCTCTCCATCATCATTTGCTCATTCACTTCAAGACTTCTAGTCCTCTTCAATTCAATCGAAATAATCGACCGATCGATCTCACCTAAGCCAAAGTTTCGATAATTCTTATAGTCAAATTAAAATATTCATTCATTAATCATATTTCTTAATTATTTTTTTTATCTTAAATAATGTTCTTAATTCGATCAGCATGTGACATGCCATTAAGAAAGCCTCTGAGCTTTTCCTTGCTGCAATTCCAAGGCTAGCTCACATCCCAAAATAACGAACCAATATGTTTCGGTTTTTCAGTTGCTGCCACTCTCTCTTGATCTTCTACAGCTTCTTCCTCGGCTTCCTCTGTCTTTGGCGCCCTTGTTTTCCCGCCAGAATCTTACCTGACCCCGTAACTGTCATAACCGCCGCAGCCCACAACGCCACGTGGCATGACTTTACGAGGTTCCTGGATGCCGGGAAGGGTACCCAACTCAGCGGCATGTCCGAGCTCAAGAAGTACTTTCACCGTTTCGGTTACCTCCCGAAACCCGAAACGACAACCAACTTCACCGATATCTTCGACAACCAGTTCGAATCGGCCGTCACTCTCTACCAGTCCAAGCTCGGCTTGGACGTCACCGGAAAACTCGACTCCAACACCATCTCCGCCATCGTGTCGCCGAGGTGCGGCGTCAGCGACTCGTCACACACTCTGCATGCGACGCGTCGCTTTGCCTTCTTCAACGGCAAGCCGAGGTGGGCCCGAGCCGCGCCGATGACGCTGTCGTACGCTTTTTCTCCCAACCACGTTATCGACTACGTGAGCTTCCCGGAAATCAGCGCGGCGTTCGTCCGAGCCTTCTCAAGGTGGTCCGCTGTGATTCCGGTGAACTTCAAGGAGGCCGACGACTACAAGTCGGCCGACATCAAAATCGGGTTCTACGGTGGGGACCACGGCGACGGGGAGCCTTTTGATGGCGTGTTGGGGGTGTTGGCGCATGCATTTTCTCCCGAGAACGGCCGGTTCCACCTTGACGCGGCCGAATCGTGGGCCGTTGATTTTAAAGCAGATAAATCAAAGGTGGCGGTTGATCTGGAGTCCGTGGCGACCCATGAGATTGGGCATGTTCTCGGGTTGGCCCACACCTCGGTCAAGGAGGCTGTGATGTACCCGAGTTTGAATCCGAGGACCCGGAAGGTGGATCTTAAGATAGATGACGTGGAGGGTGTCCAGGCTTTGTATGGGTCAAACCCTAATTTCAAGTTTAGTTCATTGCAGTCTGAGAATTCTCATAACCAAGCAATTGCTTTGGACACCAGATCATCCTCTAAGTGGACAATTTCTTTATCATTCATCATTACTTTGATATTGGTTTTGGCCACATGAAGTTACTAAGCCAGCCACCAATTTATTTTTTCAAATTTTTTCAATTTTCTTATAGTGGGTTTTCATATTCCTATAATTGTAATTTTTTATTTTTTAAATTGAAATTGTAGAAACAAAACACTCAAAGAAAGTTAGAGGAATTCTTTCTATATATATCATGTGTTTGGGAATATGATGACATGAATTATCTACTTTATATATTGAGGCCAAAACCTGTAGAAACTTTTATGAAGTACTTTGTATCAATAAAATAAGACATAAGGGGCGCAAATGGGGCAAAAAAGGCATATACAGGGACAACAGGAGAAGGTTAGTGGTCAAAATGGAGAATGAGAGGTTATTAATGAAGTCCAATTAAAGTGGCACTAATTAATCCAAGTGGGTATATTCCTAAACACAATATTGTGGGTTAGATTTAGTCCAACATACCCAATTTCACGTACAACTTCCTTGGCACTGCAAAGAATATGCTTAACCTGAAATTTGGGAGGAAATTAAAGTATCACTTACGGCCCAAGATAAAAGGTACCAACCTTTCACACAAGTCCGAAGGCATCTAACGTGCATGCATGGGACTATAGGAGAGGAATTGCAAGCTTGCTGCAAAGGTAAAATTTTATTTCTCTTATAAGAGAATAATAAGGGTGAAATTATTTGTATCACATATATTGATCTTATTGTCGATCATATTTTTTACAAAAACTAGAATTACATGATATTTGTATATGTAAATAGGTCCCAATCTTTTGACGTATATGATTGAAAAGCCATAATACGTAAAGATAATGAGAGAAAAATGTGACCAAAAAAAGATTAAAGAGAAAAATATATTTAATTAAAAAAAACCATGCTATGGTCGTAACACTTTCTTGGTACGTGGTAGTATAGGAAGATAAAACTGACATGTCTTTTGGATGAATCAATGTAAAGGAATTGACTCCCTAACCCCAAATGCACTCCCCTAAATTGAGAAGAAGTGACATCCGATCCATTAATATTTTAATTTCCCATGTTTTTTTGGTTCAGTCAAAGTTTATGTATAGTTAGCTAGGAATAATAGTGGCAGTGATTTGGACCCCCAACCAGTGTTAGTCTGACTTTTCATCTTCTTGGAATTAAAAAGACTTGACCACTTGACTTGACATATAACTTTCCTCCCAAGATTTTTTGAGCGGCTTGGCAAAAGTAATAAATATCTAAGAATGAAAAACTCCAAAAAATAAAGGGTTGTTCAATTAACCTTGCATGTTATTCAAATGACTAGGATACTACTTTAGGGGTGTTAAATATCTCACATCATCAAAATATAATTGGATTGTATAGCGTATAAGTTTTGGGTAATTAATCTCTAACAAGCCAATTTTTAAGGGAGTTAGACCCATAAGGCGGGATGCTGTCACCCTGTCTCAAAAGACTTGTTTGCTACATTGCTTGTCATGCATATCATACATGATTAGTTTTTGAGATAAATGTTATTTTACTTCTTATTTCACTTGTATTAATTTGTTCTCCATACTTACAATTCCAAAAATTAAAGTATTTGACTTTTCAATTTTTCATTAATTGAGGTAATTTGCTCAATAAATTGATACAAGTGATAACGCCCATGACTATTATTTTTTCCTCGATAAAGACCTTTTGTGATCAACATTTGACTTTGTATAAATGGAGATTTGGAAGAAAAGCAATCAAATATATTGACAAATTTATCTCAATTGGCAAATTGATACAAGTACTATAGTTTGGGGAGCAAAATAATTTTTTGAAAAATTTCTCCCGTTTTTCTCCCCTTTTCACTTTACGTACCCTTCCGACTTCCTATCCCTCTTGCCCTCGCCCTCCCTCTGGTTTAAGCGCCCATTCCTAAACATGAGTGCTAGCCATGAATCATGATACCATGGTTGGCAATGGTGAACACTAGGAGAGAATCTAGAACAAGGGCTGCATAGGCTTTAGCTTATGCAATTTTTATTTTGTAAGTGATTTTAAGTTAAGTCCACCTCAATATAGTTCACTCTTGCACCGGTCTAAACCATATTGAAAACTTGAATTCATACCTAATGACCACTAATAACCAATATAACCGATCTTCAGTCGCCCATTTTCATGATTTTAGTTTCTTTAGAGTTTAACAAAAATAAAAAGGAATAAGAAAAAGATCATAAAGTGTAGTTTCATTAAGTTTTATGTGGATATTGAAGAACAATAGTTTAGATTAAAAGTTGATCAATTTCTAATGCACTAGTGAAGTTGATCAACCTAAGCCCAACAGATGTAGCCCAAGCCCAAACCAATAGCCATAGAGAATTACGGTGCACTGTGCACATCGATCACAGACAGAGCTGGTGCTGCTGCCAAAACCCTAAACCCTTCGAATTCAATCCAACCCCCATTCAGATCTCATCAGCTTATTCATATCACTTCTCCACCCCCCAAATCCCTGTAATGGCTTCAGCCTGTAGGCAATTCGCCAACAGAGCCTCCCTCTCGTCCATCAGATCCGCCATCAGATCCAACGCCTCCAAATCTCCCACTTCACACCTCCCTACCTCCACTCCCTCCTCCGTCCCTCTCCGCCGTTTCTCTCTCTCCAGGTCTCTCTCTCTCTCTCTGTGTTTCCTTCTAATTTTAAAAGTGATTTTAACTTTGGGTTTTGATTGGGGCAGGTCTACGGGAGCACTGGGATGCGTGCAATCACTACTGCCACTCCACAGCGCGGTGGCGGCGGCGAGAATGACCTCCTCCCTGAGCACCACATCAAGGAGTTGCCGAGCGCTCTCACAGGGTACTCTCTGCCGCACCTCTCCTGGCCTCTAATCTCAAAAATCTCACAAACTTTTGCTTTCTTTTCTGTGAGTCGCTTTTGCTTCACCATAATTCTGATTGCTTCAATCCCATTTCATTATTTGGTGTTTGCTTATTTTGGTTCTCTTTAAACTTTGACTTCGTCTCGTGGTTGCTGTTGAATTTTTGAATGAACAAATTGGATTGACTAATATATTAGTGCCCACATATATCACCCTCTTGTAATAGTAAGTTTAGCATATAGCAGCTCCCTGTTACACTTCCAGAGATGGTAGGTTGTTGTGTATTTGAACCTATGAGCACTACTCTTGGGTCTTCTTTTTTTCTTTGGTAGAGCTTAACTTATTCGATGTGTCCTGGCAATTCAATGAGGTTGTAGTTTTGCGAATTGAGACAATTTAAGGCAATGAAAATCGGGGTTGAAGTGATTCTCATAGGGTATATTATCTGACTGGTAATTTGGTTCCTGCAGGCACATAATATCCATATGCTTGAAAGAAATAAACTGGACCTGCTAATTATGGCCTGCTGCATCATTATCAAGTATGAAGCTATGAGTTTCCCCTCAAAAACCTTAAAAATATTTAACGATGTTAGTTAAGAGACTTCTATTCCGTCCTCACCTGATTTGTCAATTTTGTTGATTGTATTGGCACTTGCCACGCTTTGGTGTCTATGTT
The DNA here is from genome assembly GCA_003254885.1 of Purshia tridentata. NCBI lineage: Eukaryota > Viridiplantae > Streptophyta > Magnoliopsida > Rosales > Rosaceae > Purshia > Purshia tridentata. Next base: position 15,335 of record QANT01001930.1, on the reverse strand, counting down.
ATACGCATCCACATTCACTTTGATCCTTTTAATTTTATAAATTGCAGATTAGTGTCTAACAAGTACTATAGGATGGTATTATGATGAGAAGTGTCATTAGGCTGTAGTACACTTGATTGATCATATTCTAGCCATATTAGCATTGCTATTCCTCCATCCGCTTTATATTGTCAATATCTATCGAGTCTAAAGTGGGCCTGTTGAGACATCTTGTAGTAAATCCATTGTCTAGAGCCTTCATGTATACTAGCAATGTTGTTCATCTCTACAATAGTATCTTAAAAGTTGAAACTCACAACTACTTGGCTAAGTTTTATGCTGATATGGCAAGATGATATGATTTAAGGAGAAAACTAGATAAAATTTCAAGCACAAGCATTTTGGCTTAAGTATTTTGAACTTATATAGTATTTCTAAATAAATAAGAATGCTTTGATAACATAGCTGCTCCTTTTCCCAGATGCAATTGATGGTACGTGAGACATGTATGCTGTATATGGAGGTGGGCCCTGCCATCTATGCTCTTTGTGTCTGACTTAAAACATTGTGGAAAACTACATAATTTCTTCTGAATATTATTGGACGTATGATCCTAGTAATTTGTAATGTCTTCCGAAAGCAAGTTTGGTGAATGCTGGGAAATTGAGCCTAGTTTGCTATAGAACATCTTAAAATGTCCAAAGAACCACATGTGTTGAGCATTTTTTGTTGATCCTTTTGATTTGGTCATCTGATTAATGAAATTGGAATGCCACTATCTCTCTCTGCATTGTTCCTAATTTTACAGAGGGTTTCACTTTATGTGCTCCTAATTTGAGTCTTTGTATTCTTTGATGATCCAGAGCTTGGTCTGTCAGTTCCAAGGTGATTTGTAGCAGGCCGTCACCATGACATGAAGTTACCTTCACAAGAATGGCAAAGCACAGATTTTGTAGTTTTATTTATTCAAAACCCTTCACAGAACCGAAGCTAAATTTGATTCTTCCTGCAATACAGGATATTTGTGCTTGAGAAATAATAGTTAAGTAGGCTTGTTCAATACTAATTATTTATACATTGTTAAATCATTGTTGGACATAAATTATAATAGATATTTGGTTTCATGAATTTGAATGTTGACTTGAATATCATGGCAAATACCTATAAGATTGTCTAGGCTAATTGTACCACACATTGCAAGGGATTTGTCACACGAACCCTTCGACCATAATTTATACAAAACACAATACCCCGTTTGTCATATCCAGTAGCATGTAAACATTTATCAATTCTTAGAATTATTTTTTTGAATAAATCAGATCATGAATTTATCTTTGACATCTTTGATAGTATTAAAGATATCATCGAAAAGGCCTTGTATCAGTCACAAGCTGAATATCATCATTCACATAAAATCACAATTGATGCATGTACAAGAAATTTTATCTTTTGGAACTTTTTAGGGCTATCAAAAGAATAAGGGTCTTTTTTTTAAAGCCCATTTTAGAAAATTTGTTGTTTATTTGGCCCACACGTTACAGTGAATTATTGTAGCGACTCACTTTTTAAAAAACTCGGTGCTATAATAATGACATTACTGTAACAGCGTTACTGTAGTGCACTACAATACTTTTGAGAATTGTTATTGTCTAATAGTAACAATTCTTACTTTGCAAAAAAACACAAAAATAAAGCAACTTATATAATTTTTTTTTTGTAAAAACACATTAAAAAATGAAGCTCGTTNTTTTTTTTTTTTTTTTTTTTTTTTTTTTTTTTTTCATATTTGGAGTATTATTACTATCAAATATTAACAACCACATTCCGAATCAAATTAAAAAATTGCCATATAAAAAATAGTTAATTTGGATTCCATATAAATGTGGTCACACACCAAATTTTTTCTCATACATATCGTCCTTCATTAATGGATATAATAGGGAAGTGCATTTGAATTTTAACGAATTTTAAAAGAGTAATAGACTTTGGTTTTTTATTGTCAGAAAATAACAACCAGGTATTGTTACTGTCTGTCCCATTGGTGACCCGTGAAGTTTTGTGCCGTGTTTATGTTAACCCGCTAAATTCGTTAGTGACCAGTTAAGAAATTAATACATTTTATTTTATTTTATTTTTTTCACTCATTGGCTTAATGGGGTGTGTCGTTTTCATCCGTTAACTTAACAGGTCGTGTTGTGTTTGACCCGAATCCGCAAAATCACAACATCTTGCTAGACTTACAATTTTACTCACAGTTGGCTCGTGTGATCTTTATGTTGCTCATTTTACTATATATAATGCAATTGCACTCCAATTTGACTGCAGGGAAATTTATGTATCCCTAGTAAAAACTCATAAATTTCATAAAACATGCTAAAATATATACTTTCACTGTCTCACATATCAAATGACCCTAAACCCTAAACCCTAAACTAAAAAACACAATTTGTAATTACACTTTTTGAGTCTCTACATCCGCTGCAATTGTACTATATAGTGATAAAAAATTTTGAGTAATTTTTTAAGTTGTGGGAGATCGACATTTTGTATGCTTTTAACCATTACAAGTGAGGTGCCAAAATATTGATATTATGTATGTATGTATGTACTATAGCCACCTCAAAGGAAAAACTAGGAATTCTCCATATAATTTATGCTATGCTATAGAATTATCCTTTCTCTCTCTTCGATTGGATTATTAATTTCCTTTAATTTAAATCGATTGCCGATGAACATCAGTCTACACAACAAGGAAATATTCCAACTTTACATATATAGTTAGATTGATTTTGTTCTTTCAAACAACTTTACAACAATCCCTTCTAGCCCTGTATACAGGCTGTGCAACTGTTCCAGTCTTATATTTTGTACTAAACCTGGCCTACATACCCCTAATTAACCTTATAAAAATAAAGAAAAAGTAAATAAAATTATAAATTAAATGTCTAAAGGGGTGAAAAAAAAAAATGAAAGATATGAAAGAGTTTGACTCCTATTGGGAATTTGGGAGTTTTCAATAAAATTCTATACTTTTAACCAGTCCTTGTACACGTCTAAGACTGTAATTTACTGGTAAAGAAGATGGGAACCAAGCAGTGTTCGTAATTTTGTCATCCACCATTACTTGGCAAATTTTACTATTATACTCAATCTTTGCCTGGTAGTCTGGTAATTGAGTTTTCATTTTCATCACAGTTCTTTCAGCTTGATCTCTACTTACATTTTCACACTTCACTGCATGTAACACCAGGATCATAGACTCATTATTTGCTGCCATTTAAATGTAGCAGCAAGATCTCCAGTTCCCTTTTCCTGTCTCTTTTTTGTCAAGTTTTGAAATTAATATCATAATCCAGCAGGGCATTTGGGATAACATTTTCCATTTCAATGCAACTATAACCAGCTTTCTTTCTCATTCCTTTCTCCTTCATCAGCTTCCTGACTACCCTGACATCTTCCCACTTTTCATAGTGTGCATATATGTTAGACATCATAACATATACAAAATCATCTTCACCTTCTAATACTATCACCTTTGCAGCTGCAATCTTGGCAACTATCAAACCTCCGCAGTCTCCACAAGCAGCAAGCAAAGCCCTCCAAACTGATCCACATGCCCCAAAACCCAGCTGGTATATCATCTTCTCTGCCCTCCACACCTCTCCTCTCTGTCCCATTAGCCGAATCATAGAACAGCAGTGCTCAACAGTTGGTTCAATCCCAAAATCCTTGGTCATGGATTCGAAGTACTCAAGTGCGATCTTCAATGGGATTTGATTGTGTGAACATGCAGATATAACATTAAGAAATGTGATCTCATCAGGCTTTAAATCTCTCTCCAATTTTATCTGCTCAAAAAGAAGCATCACTTTTGAAGAATTGCCATTACGGGCAAAGCCGGAGATCATTGCATTCCATGTCACCAAATTCTTCTCTGGAAGTGATTGAAAAATTGTTTCAGCAATCTTTACTTGCCCACATTTGGAGTACATGTCAATCAAAGCACTCCCCACCACAGTAGATGTAATCAACCCACATTTTATGGTGCAACAATGAATCAGCATTCCCCATGTTAAAGCTGAAAGACCTGCAACTCCACTTATAATGCTTGAAAATGTGTACTGATCCATTTCTACATCCTCTAAGTGCATTTTGCAGAAGAAATCCAAAGCTTCTCGTGCCCGATCCCTGTTTACGTATCCTGTAATTATCGAATTCCAGGAAGATGAATTTGGATTTGGCATACTTGATAGAATTTTAAAAGCATCTTCTATGTCTCCAAACCGAGAAAAGCCGTTTATCAGTTCATTATATGAGATTATATCAGGGTTATGCATCTGCTGCAAAAAACTGAATGCTTGGTCTAAACTCTGGTTTCTAGCACTTGCCGCTATTACTGAGTTCCAGGAAATAGTATCCATATCTGTCATGTTATTAAACACAAGGATGGCCTCCTCAAGAAACCCACATTTCCCATACATGTCAATCAAGCAATTTGAAACAACAATGCTATTTTGCACACCGAGTTGCACAATCTTGGAGTGAATTGACTTGCCTAGCTGCAGAAAGCTCAGTTGACCACAAGCACCTAAAGCCGCGGTCAACGAATATGAGTCTGCGGAAATTTCAGACCTTTCCAACTGAAGAAACAAACCCAGCGCTTTACGGAACTGCCCAGAATGCACATATCCAGAAATCAAAGAATTCCAAGAGACGACACTTGGATTAGGGATTTCAGCAAACATTTTGTCTGCATTGCTCAATGAGCCAATTCCAACATAAAAATTGATCAGGGCTGTGGAGACAAAGACATTCGAGCATAACCCAGATCGTAAAATGTAGCTATGAAGCTGCAGGCCACAGAAATCCAATCCCAGGTTGGCTGAAGCTCGGACCAGGTGAACCAATGAATACCCATTTGGTTTGGTACCAGAATTTAGAATTTGACAAGCCTCAAAGAAGGCCTGGTCAGTTCTGGAGCCAACTTGGGCAAGGGCAAAAATGACACTGGACCATGAGTCACAGTCAAGGGTTTCAGTTTGGGGAATTGGACTTGCATCATTGCTATTTGTATGAGTGCGGATATTTGTGCTGACATGTTTTGGACAGAGTGGATGGTTCTGCTTTTGGATTCTCTTCAAGAGAGACCTTTGCATCGCTTAACAGATATACCAATCTAACATTATGTCCACCTTTAAGACAGTTTTATAGTCTTAAGTCCAACCTAGCTTGCTGCAGTAATATAAGACATTGTGCACCATTGTGTCCAAATCAATGTATTAACTTGGAAAAGTACTCTCATATAATGTTTTACAACTTGGGAAATCTGGATTAAGAACATGGATTTGGTGGCGTTTGGTTCATTCGGATGAACTTTAGAATGCAATAGCTATTCCCATGAATCCCATCGAATGGGCTTCCAATTTTCTAGATTAGGAATGCTTATTCTATCCTTACAAATATTCATTGAGTTTGAGATTGGAGGAGTGATTTAAATTTGGAACTTGTTCAATATTGAAAAGAAAAATATCACTAAACTAACTAGTTAGTCGAGTGTAGAATAATAAGTACCAAACCTCAAGTCGTAGTTCTCAAGCTATGAAATCTAAACTTAAGGCAATATGGATCAAAACCTCTAACTCTCGAGCCTCAAATTCATACAAGAGATTGTTGAACTGGATGTTGAGCACCAAACCAGGCTCCGAACACCATGCCCTAAACTCCAAAACTCATACTTGATTCTTCTTTCATGAGAGCATCTCTGTCTACACTTCATAGCTAATTTGGAAATGTTGTTGAGAAAATATATACCTCCAACAACCTTTCTAAACTCCAGTTTAGCCTACCGGCCACTTTTTGGCTCTCTAATTTTAGAAGTGAGAGTGGCTCTCCTTTCTATTTTCTAAACATAAAATATTATAGTAATATTAAGTTGTTCTTCTCTATATCTTTTTAAGTACATTAAGTCATTTTTGAAAATAAACAAATAATAAAATATTCAAGTGGAGTTATAACAAATAGAGAGTATAGTTGGAGTAGTCACTTAAAAAGTGGTCCTCTAATTAATGCTTAATGAAAGGTCCATTTCTCAAACAACAAATGTGGTTAGCTAGAATAATACTGAGCTATTTTAACTAAAGTTAGCTAAAAAGATAAAAAAATTAGGAAGATAGCATTGCTGGAGATGCTCCAACTCCAAGTAAGTGGATACAGACAAAGGTTCAAAATTGTGATTATTAACCTTAAGACAAGATTAAAAATGAGAATATGCCTTTTCTTTCTTTGTTACTGTGCTTTTGGTATTATTGGAGGCTCCAAAACTTTATTCAAATTGAAATGCCGTACAAGCTTATGTCGGGCAGCTGGAAACCTGTGTCTTATGCTCTGAAGACAGGACCGACATGGCACTCGACGAAAGGTCAAACTGTGCTCACTAGTGTTGTTTATTCTTAATTTATTAATTATTACAATATTTCTGTATTATGAATTGACCCACAGATGTCAGATTGCTTGTTGTATATGCTATTAGCAGGTAGGTGTGTGAATGAAACCTTCAAAGAATCCTAGTAGCTAGTAGCCACTTTTCTTCTCCACATTTTTATGCCATGGTTGGTCTTGAAATTTTAGAGATTGGAGACAAATTATAAAAATGTGACTCACTTTCTTTTTTCTATGTATATTTCATTAAATTTTTTTATTTTTAGATTGGAGCTTTTAAATTCTTTTTATGTTATTTACGTTTATGGATTTGTTAAATTTGAAAATTCAAGATAATTGTCCCACTTTACTCTCTCCACAACTGAATATGTTATAAATTATTAACTAATTAACAGTTTTCAATATATATAAAAACCGTCCATACTTTAAGAGTTAGGACATCATCTTTGTAAAAAATTCGGAAACTAATCATTGGCTATTTGATTATTATCAACATCATTTCAACTTTAACTAATGAATTATATTTGTTTGCACAATTATATGACAATTAATTACTAATATAGCTGATTATTTACCAAAATAATCCTTAATAAATAATTTAAAAAATGAATGGTTCTTATCATTAAATTGCATAGTAAAATTTCCCTAAAATGTTTTCATATTTTAAGAAATAAAGACATTATCGCTTGAAGTTGTAGCCAGAAGGCAATGTCACTAGTTCTTATCCTATATCAGCGTTGAAGGTGAGGTGTGGACTTACCAGTTGCTCATGGTCTGCAGGTAAATTGATCATCAGTACTAAGAAATTTAGATATATGGACTTAATTATGTGCAATATATTAAGGTCGCTGAACATGTTCCTCAGCCTTCTCGTGGGATCCAACATATATAAATATTTAATAAGAGCCAAGTTGTAGTGGAGTATAGCACCGACTCAATTACAATAATATTCCAGAACCAGAAGCATGAATCAAATAAATAAATTAGTACTCAATGCAAGCATGTGAATCTTAATATGGTTGAAACTTGAAATTGCCATAAACTAATATTTTTTCGTTTTCACATATATTTCATCTAAAAAACAAAATCAGTTGAACAATAAATTAGTTTGCAGGTTCAAATGAATGAGACAATTGAACATAAAAGAGAAAAAGAGAAGAAAGACATAGAAATATCCACTATCAAATAAACAAGTCTTGAGAAAAAAATTGTCAAACGTAGGCTTAAAACTGGAAATAAAAAACACGTGGACTTGAGAAAACGAAGAAGACGTCTGAAACTCCTATTGTAATTTGGTTTCTTAATTCAAAATTTAAGTAAAGATAACAATAGAATATTTATTTGGTTTTTGAAAAATACGATAAGATCAGAACAATGGCAAATTGGGGTTAAATAATATATCATTTTAAATCAAACATGCTGACGTGTATTAGATTTTCTGACGTGATAATTTGTAATAAGACTTTAACATGAATTAAAAATATTTTCCCGTGAATTTTAAAAGACTCCAACCTTTGTTGTCTAAAAGGCCCTATGCCTAATTTTATGTTTTAATACTAAGAGATAAATCATGTAAATTTTCCCGTGAATTCAAAGATTTTTTTTTTTTCTATTATTTGGGGGATGGTGCCACGTTTGTTTTAATACTAAGAGATAAATCATGTAAATTTTTAGTTGAATAGTGAGTTTAAATTTATTGTCTAATTACCGTTAGATATTATCAAGTGAAACATCACCTGTTAACTAATTTGCTATTTGTTCTTTAACATGCATTCACTTTGGTTGCAGTTTCACTTTCTCTACTCTTTGTTTTTTGTTTGATATGATGATAGTATCAATGTATCATAGTGTTTATTTATTCAAAATGTAAGTTTATTTATATTTAATAAGTAAGATAATGACATCTGTATGACTCGAAATCAACAGGTGGTGACTGGTGAGCAAATATAACATATATTTAAGGGTCGTTTTTACAATAATGAATTCAAAGATTTTTATTTTTTTTTCTATTATTTGGGGGATGGTGCCACGTGGAAAGCGATGCTCCGCTAGGTGCTTCGAGAGAGAATTTAGCAAAGGAGATCGATATGGTAAAAATATAAAATTGACAAAAAGCAAAAATCTAGGCACAATAAAATATAAATTATTAAAAATGAAGAGAAAAGGACAAGGAGAGAAAGACGTTTTTAAAAGCAGCACTTAATTAAGAAGCACTTATTTATTTTTCAATTGCTCTAAAAAAGGACATAAGAGATTCGCTTTCACGCGAAGAATGGCTGGTGTAGAATACAAGAATTCGATTGCAAGCCCCATGAAGAAGGTTAGCTCATGAGGTTAACGAATTAAACCCAAAACAGGCAGACAAAGCAAAGAAAAATCAGACACAAACCACAACAAAACAGAAAGCACGAAAAGGTGGAAAACCGGGAGATAAAGAAAGATCAACAAGTACAAGTATTTATGTCACTGTAACGTACGACAAAAACGAAAGGAGAAAAGAAACAGAGAAAGTCATATTGGGTTGTTTGGGAAGTAGGAAAAGGAGAAGGAAAATAGCTAGATAGAGATCGAGATGGTGGGAAATATGATGGTGATGATGAAGAAGGAGATGGTTGAAGACGTGGCAATCATAGGAGGGTTGGTTGGGATGCAATTTGTGTATGCAGGGAACTCTGTGTTGCTCAGCTATTTAATGTCTTTGGGGCTTAACCCTCTCACCATTGTTATCTTCTCTACCTTTGCTACCTTCATCATCCTCTCTCCCATTGCTGCCTATTTTGAAAGGTAGCTACCAGATATTTTATATTTATTTTTTCTTCTTCTTAATTCTTCGAGTAAATTTCTGAGTAGATTAATTTAATTTATGTTTTAGTTAATCATAGCATGTATATGTTTGTGTTTGCAGGAGCCAATGGCCCAAGAAATTGACTTTGAAGTTGGCCATTCAGTTGGTTTTGATCGCCTTTGGAGGGTATGCATATTTAAATATTTTGTTTTTAATACATTTTTTTACATTTTTATTCAATAATTCATGAAAAACCCCTTGAATATTTTCAATTTTTATTTATAGTGTTGATTTTCTTTTCTTGAGCCCCATATATCAGTGCAATCTGATGTATAGATTTAGATTTAGTTGGATTTTTTTAACGTATTTTTCACTGCATATTATTGTTCCATTTCATTTTCATTTTGTTTCAATGTTTTGTGTTGATGTCTGCCGGCAAACCATTAAATACAAATTTTTTATAGACTTCCATTATTTTTTTTTGACCACTGTTATAGACTTCCATTCTAATGTGGCCCCAATTGTTTAAAGAAATAAGGATGATATTTGTTAGGGTCTATTTTTGTAATTATTTGATCTAATAGTCTTAATCATCTATTTTTTAAATCTTATGTAAGAGTTATTCGTGAAAAAAAAAAATATATATCAAATCAATTGAGAATGATTTAGTCAGAATTACATTACCATCATTTCAATGTTTATTAAAAGTATTATTCTCGCCCATTATTTGACTAAAATATATAAATAAGTAAATAGTTTTCGATTTTTTTGTTTGTTTCTGTTTTGGTAAAAATCTTCTGAAATGAATAATTAAAAAGTAAGTTCAACCTTTCTGTTGGGAACTTGGGATAACCCATTCTTAAAAAAAAAGGAAAAAAAAGGGTATATTATTTTTAATCCACTCCAAACTTGGTTGGAACTAACAAGTTTGATTTAACTACGAAACGTGATTCGATTATATTTGTCCAATCCCATGTGTTATCCTGCCTACCAAACATTCCCTAAACGTAGCATTTTGAATTAATGTAAGATTAGAGATTGTTTCTTTCTTTGACCCAAAAGATTAGAGCTTGCTACTTTAAAATTAGCTGGATGGTGTACTTCTAACTAGTTTGATTGGTAGCTAAAGCTAGCATTGATTGGTAGATAAAGAAATATTGATCACATGTGGCTTTGATCTGCTGAGAATGTGCATGCGTGTTAAATGGATTTACTTCATCAGACAGTCAAAGTCAATGTATCAACGGCAGCAATTACACGCATTCACTATAATGATTAATGACGATGCACCAGACCCATCAAACTTGTTCTTAATTAGTTGATCATATTGGAAGTAATTGATCAGCCTTTTTTCTTCATTTACAACCCTTGATTATAGTAGTTTTATCTTCAAATCTATGCCTAAATTTTTTGAATAGAATTTAAAAGAATATCGATAATGAATCGCAAATGTTTCTTTATCATGAAATCAAATATAGCAGATTATTAATTTGTATCACACGTTTGAATAAATGTACAATTATCAGACATTATTATTTATTTTTATTTTTTTGGTATTGCAGGGTAACTTTGTTCCAATCCTTATTTCTAAAGGGTATCATGCTAACTTCACCAGCAATGGCAACAGCCATGCCAAACCTTGCTCCTGGTCTTATTTTCATCATCGCATGTACTGTCAGGTATCTAATTCATCCTTTTTTTTAATGTGCTTTTGAAAAAGCATTATCGAGCAAATACACTTTCATTAAAAACACTTTCATTAAAAACACTTCCAAACATACCCTAAAATGGAGAGAGAAAGAAGTGACAAACTATTATTCTTTTTTGGTTGATATTCAACATAACATATAACTTAATAAAAGTCTTATAATGGTTTATGCAGATTGGAGAGAATGAAAATTAGTTGCATGTACAGCAAAGTGAAGATCCTAGGCACATTGTTGTGCGTGTTAGGCGCTCTCACAATGAGCATATTGCAAAGCACTGCCAGTCCCACATCAAGAGAGGCTCATCTTCAAGCTCATGCTCCCGATGTTGTCTTTGATACCCAGAAAATTATTGGCTGCTTGTATCTCCTGGCCGCCGTCTTTGTTTTGTCCAGCAACATTGTCTTGCAGGTGATCAATACAAAGTCTCAATAAAATTGATTACATTCGGTTTTATATATAAGAAAATATTGTAGCAGATAGCGTAGCTACTCTAGCATGTTATGTTGTCAAACTGTAAATATGAACTATTTTTTTATTTGCAAGAATAGCACTAGACCAATAACTAGTTGGTGTGAATATTAGCCATTGATTAGGAGAACTCGTGGTAGAGATCATATGACAACGTAACATACTAAAGAGTAGTACTGGACGAATAGCTAGTTGGTGTGAATAACACTAGATCAATAGCTAGTTGGTGGTGAATAGCACAAAACTAATAGCTAGACCAATATCTGGGAGAATAACTGGACCAATAGCTAGTTGGTTTGCATGTGAGCCATTGATCATGTGAACTCATGCTGGAGATTTAATATGACAATGTAACATGCCGGTGATCCTACATAACACCTTTACCCTGTTTTATTTATATTCTTTAGTATAGATTCATGAATTTTAGCCATTGATCAGTACTTTTTGTGTTCATGTTTGGCAGGCTTCAACATTGGGTGATTTTCCTGCACCTATTTCCTTGTGCGCCATAACATCTTTGATAGGTGTGTTTATAACTGCAGCCGTACAATTTGCTAAAGATCACAAAATAGAAACTGGTTGGCCCCTTGTGAGTACTCGAGAATTAATTGGCTATTCTCTACTGGTAAGCATCACCTTTGTATAATTTTTTTGAGTCGAAATTTTATTGTGAATGAGAGGATATATAAGAGTTCTATCTAGTGTTCAACCACCAGAGCTAGAATGTAAATTCAAATCTGTATAATGACCAAATTCTTAAAAAAACCTTTTATGAATGCACAGGGAGGTGCAGTGAGTGGATCATGTGTGAGCTTCAATGGATGGGCAATGAAGAAAAGAGGGCCAGTTTTGGTGTCCATGTTTAGCCCCATTGGAACAGTTTGCTCGGTCATTCTCTCAGTTATCTCCTTAGGAGAAACCATCAATGTTGGAAGGTACTAAGGATATAGAGTACTTTCCCTTCTGATATTACATATCTTACAGCTTAGTATGTGAGAAAATATTACAATTAAATTATATATATTTGTATTGATGCAGCCTTGCTGGCATGCTCCTCATGTTTACTGGGCTCTACTTCTTCCTATGGGCTAAAGGAAAGGAAGGTTACTCAGAAATTGGTGTCGACTTTGAAAGTGAGTTTGATGCAGAGAAGCCTCTGTTAAGTTGATATTGATTTGTCCCATGATGATCAGCTGGTTTGTATATATATTTTGGTTTCATTGTTAGACAGACTGGGAAAATTTGAAGGAATGGTAGTCTATGGGATATAGACTAATGGCTGATGGCCCAAGCATAGTATGTGCATTTTTGTCATGCATAGTAGTGGTAGTGTCACAGTCAATGTCAACCACTACCTGATGATCTATCAGAACAATCAATATGATGGAACAAGCTTTTCTGCATAACATTGCTCTTTGCTTGAAACATTAATCAGTAAGAATTGCTACATTTCAACTGTTTTTGCAGAACCATGATGGGGCTACAACCTGTGTTTTGCTGTATATACATGGACTTAATTGGGATATTTTCTTGTGTACATGACTTTATAGAGATGGTGCTTTCGAGAAGGAGGATGGGATTTGGGAAAATGAGATTTCAGATCCATTCTAGAAATGGTTGGGGGTGGGTGTTAAAATTTGAGCCAAATAGACTCATTGACTGGAAGTCTTGTGCTAAGATTTTTGGCTGACATTCTTTTAGGAGGAAATTACTAACAATTAAGAATAGTACACTTAACAAAAAGAAAAAAGGTACCTTGCATTGGGGTTTTAGGTGTAGTAAACCATTATATAACACCATTAGAAGTCTAGGGTGTATTGTATATTGTATTGTAAAAACTGGTAACAATTGATTTGACTACATTTCTTTTCCTTATGTGCTTTCTCCTCGTATCTCTAATCCAAGAATGTGAATTATTCTGTAGCATTACCATTACACTCAAAAAGGGTTCTGTATTCGTCTCACTAATCCATACAACCGCCCCTGTTAGTTATGCAAAATTGCACTTGAAATTATAAGATTGAGTCATGACATTGCTTTGCTTTGTGTTCTCCTCCTTAACTAGCCACTTGACGAAATGAGTGCTGAATCCAGTACATCTGTACATGCATTATTTGTCTTGGTTGGATATGGCTTATACAAACAAAGTTTTGGTTCCAAGGCTTACATGCTTGGGGACTTCGTCTGCTACTCAAAAAAGCTGACCAGAAAAAGAAGATTTCATAGGCAAAAGGTTTTGATGAATTTTTTTTTTTTTTTTGGAAGCAGAATCCAAATGCAACTATGCTTTGATTTTAAAGGCTAATTTTATGGTTGATCATGATAATGACCCTCCACACCTCTGTCCATGAATGACTCACAAAGTGCCTTCCTTTTCTGTTTTTGGTTAGCCAACAGAGTGTCTACTTGTTGAAAGAACTGGATTTCATTTTCCATTCAAAGGAACCCTAAAACTCAAGTTTATGATCACTCGGTTCATTTTTAAAATTTTTTTGTGGTACCAAAGTCAAATCATGCCCATAATCAATAGAGCCTAAATTCAAGTTTATGATGACAATGCAATTAATACTCGTTCATTCAAAGCTGTTTAACATAAGATAAAAGTGTAAAATGGTAAAACAACTTTTTTAGTGGTGAAAATTTTCTACAGCCTTATCAGGATTTTTGTTGGAGACAAACTGGACTTGTACAAGCACGCATCTCTATGGTGAACAAAACACTGTTTAATATATGTTTGACCAAAACAAAAATATCAGTGTTGATGATGGACTTGCCTCCTAGTAGATATAGCCCATCTCTGTTTTGAAGACCTTAGTCGAGTTTCTAGGCCCAAGATCATTCATGGTGATTTTTATTTTCTATTTGGTTATATTGTGGGAATTCAACCAACACAGCAACACTTACCAGAATTCTAATTCATTATGTACCACTCTCATCAGTTAAGTTAGCTTCAAAGACTTGTGGCAAAAAAAAAAAAGTTAGCTTGGAAGACTTAATTATGGCTTTTTATGTTGGACTCGGGCCCCCCTTGTACTATAAAATAAAAAAGGGGTTTATAGTGTAGTCTCATTACTGCATTCACTTTACTTGTACGGTTGTACCCAGGCTTGAGGTGATCCATACCCTCGTCCTCCAACCCACTTGTTGTAGCTCTATGGCAAGGTTTTAAATTTCGTTTTTTGGGGTATGAAAATTTTAACATCACCCTAATAATTTTTCGGCCATTACTCACACCTCAATAAAAAACCCAAATTGATGACTTTTGGGTTAGTTGTTGAGGCAAGGGAAGGGTACTATGAGGTCTAGCTCGATAAGAGGAAGAGATCTTGGGTGGTTTGGGGTCTCGTCGTGGCCAAAAATGGGAGATCGCCGGCCGAAAGTCGTGACTGTTTTTCCATCGCTGCGTCTTCGTGGATGGTCGGATGAGTGATTTGAAACCACCAGTGGAAAGGCGTCGTCGATAGCTTTCTAACGACACCAAAATCGCCGAAATCGGAGCTCAGATGAGAGAGATATAAGCGATCAAAGTTTGGTCAAAGAAGAGGAGAGAGAGAAAGTGCAGAGGAGAGAGAATACTCAGGGAAGAAGAAGACCAGATCTGATCTGACCTGTAATTACTATTTTGCCCTTATGCTTCAAATATTTGTAATTTGAACTACGTAACTCCAATTCGCAATCCGTTTTCGCCTACATGCTCGTGAGTTCGAGTTCTATCCAGCAATACCAAAATCATAATTNAAAGATACAATTTAATTATTTCCTCTTAAATCCAAACTTTTATATTAAGGGTATACTCGTCCAAATCTTTAAATAAATCACCAATTAAAGATTAGAGTCCAAAAAATGTTCCGATAATTCCTATGGGTTCCTCTCATCTTGTACCATTTTTTATCACCTTAAATTCAAATTTTAATTACCCATATACCTCATTCAATTTAATTTATATGTTTCTAAAT